>JAOBAY020065729.1:0-12333 GCA_025331085.2 Zoanthus sociatus
ACAACAGCAATGCAACAAGAACAACAACAGCAGGGAACAAGAACAACAACAGCAATGCAACAAGAACAACAACAGCAGGGCAACAAGAACAACAACAGCAATGCAACAAGAACAACAACAGCAGGGAACAAGAACAACAACAGCAATGCAACAAGAACAACAACAGCAATGCAACAAGAACAACAACAGCAGGACAACAAGAACAACAACAGCAATGCAACAAGAACAACAACAGCAATGCAACAAGAACAACAACAGCAGGGCAACAAGAACAAGAACAAGAACAGCAGGGCAACAAGAACAACAACAGCAGGGCAACAAGAACAACAACAGCAGGGCAACAAGAACAACAACAGCAGGGCAACAAGAACAACAACAGCAATGCAACAAAAACAACAACAGCAATGCAACAAGAACAACAACAGCAATGCAACAAGAACAACAACAGCAATGTAACAAGAACAACAACAGCAATGCAACAAGAACAACAACAGCAGGGCAACAAGAACAACAATATTGGCATGGACAATAATAACAGCAATAGCAATTAGGTTTTATTATCAGGATGACCTTGTTTCGTAAAGTGTTTGTAATTCTCAAAATTTTTATTTTTGTTATCTAAATGAATACTGGAATACTTTAAATTATTTAACGTCAATTGCGAAAGAAGTGGTTGCCTATTCTTCAAGCCTGAGCGTAATGTTTAATCGCTCGACGATTCAGATCTTTGCGTGAAAGTCGAATTTGCAGAGGAAGGAAAACTGATGTACCCGGATAAAAACCCTTGGATTTAGATTGCGATGGAGAATTCTCAGCTCACGTACTGTGCCCAGGACTCGATCCCGGTTCGTAGAAGTGGAACCTGACTCCCCTAAGGCAAAAAGGTGGGAAGGCGAGGCTTTCCTAACAAGAGACGTAGTAATATATTCTGTTCTCCAGGCATGAGCCGAACCATGATTACTTCCTTGAAGACAAGTTTTCTTTAATGCATAACCCTGAAGATCATTGCGAACTGTAACTTATTGATGTGATTATGAATTGTGAAAGCAATGACCAATACAGCATTGTGCACAACCGTCTTCTAACTGTACTATGTTGGCAACATGAAAACACAACAAATATTTCCAGCGAACTAGGAATTGTTACTTTTCATATCTCGGTTTTATTTTTTAAAACCTGAGCCAAAATTTTTACCAACGGCTTGATTTATTTTTTTGGTACGTAATCAAGAAACCAGAAATAATAGTTTCAAAAATATTGCTTCCATCACCTTCTGTAATTTAACACCTAATGGATTTTTTTTTTTTTTTTTTTTTGCAGGCTCGGAACCCATTTGAACGCCTAGCACAGAGTTCAAGGCCGTTCATGCGTCAGACAAGTGGTGGGTTCGGGTTATCGAATTTCAAGTCATCTCGTTCTTTTGAGCTGCCAAATGAACCCATATGTGTGCTGGAAGATAAATCGGCCGAGCCTCCGGAGATGACGGATGTCCGCGCCAGCTAGCGCCGTGATTTTTGCAACGCAAAACTCTAGATTGAATAGAAAGGACTCTTGGTTTAGTTGTGTTTCCGATAGAGCCGACAATTACATGTATTGGAAATCAAACATCCGGAATAAATGTTAACTTATCGTTGCTTAGATTACGTTCAGCAATTTTACTTAAGGAGTTGACTAAAGACCGAGTAGAAACACAGTTGTGATTTTTTTGTGTTTCTGAGAAAATGACTGTCAAGATAATATTGGACATCAAAAATCACAACTGTATGGTGACTCGTCGCTGATTTTACAGCATAACCGACTTGCTGCTGATAGAGTTCACTAAAGAGTTTTGTATCTAAAGACTTTAGACGGAACAGGAACTCATCTGTAAGGAGTTGACCGTCGAGGTACGTATCGGAAATCAAGAATTTATGGTGACTTATCTCTTACTTCATACCATTCCGGCAGGTTAATGATGGGGTTCGCTAAAAGATTTTGGTATCTCAAGACTTGAGACAGAATTGGAACTCCTTAAGGAGTTGGCTATGGAGATACGTATCGGAAATCAAGAATCAGAATTGGCGGGAGTATGGTGACTCATCTCTCATTTCAAAGCATTCCGACATGTTAATGATGGAAGTGACTAAAGAGTTTTGAAACTCAATACTCTAGATGAAGTAAAGCCACTTCAGTTTCTTTGTTCTTGTTGAAGTCCGCTAACGAACACAGATCTCGGAAAACAACATTTGGGATTAAGTAGTGACTCAGTTTTATTGCATTCATGGATGTTTCTGATGGAGTTGATTGAACAGATATTGGAACTAAACACTCCGGACTATATAAGAAATATCTTATTTTTTTAATTTAGTTTTATTACTGATGATGCAGCTGACTGAGAGATGTGCACGTCTGTGGTTTTGTTGCACTTAGGAATTTTCATGGATATGGTCATAGAGGTGTTGCGAATTATAAAACACTGAATTAATTTTAAGAGGATCGCAAGGATCATTTTTTAGTTGTAATAAAACCTTCGAGGCACTTGAAGCTCTAACGACACAAAAATACTCGTCTGTTTTCGGATTTCTTTCAATCTTTCCCACGATGAAGGAGGAACAGTTAAGTGGTGTGAAAATGTTTTCCCGACAGGGGATAGGGTGGCTGGGGGCAAATGCCAGGCGTATCAAAACACATTTTCCCAATATGGAGGAAGGACACGTGTTTGGCCGATGAAGAAACATGTCTTCCCAATATGAAGGAGAGACATGTGGGGCGTGGGAAGAGAATGTCTTCCAGTATGGGAGAGGGACAGATGTGGGGTATTTAAAGAGAATGTCTTCCTGATGAGGAAGGGACAGATGTGGGATGTGCGAAGAGAATGTCTTCTCGATATGGGGGGAGGGACAGATATGTGGGGCGTGTGAAGAGAATGTCTTCCCGATATGGGGAGAGAGAGATATGGGGCGTGTGAAGAGAATGTCTTCCTGTTAAAGGGAGGGACAAATGTGGGGTGTGTGAAGAGAATGTCCTCCTGATGGGGGAGGGATAGATGTGGGGCGTGTGAAGAGAATGTCTTCCTGTTAAAGGGAGGGACAGGTGTAGGGTGTGAAGATAATGTCTTCCTGATGGGGAAGTGACAGATCTGGGGTGTATGAAGAGAATATCTTCCCGATGTGGGGGAGGGACAGATCTGGAGCGTATGAAGAAAGTGTCTTCCTGATGGGGGAGGGATAGGTGTGGATTGTGTGAATAGATGTCTTCCCGATATGGGGGAGGGACATGTGAGGTGTGTTAAGAGATTGCCTTTCCGATACAGGGGAGGGACAGGTGTGGGGCGTATGAAGAGAATGTCTTCCCGATGGGGGAGGGACATATTGAGTCGTGTGAATAAATTTTTTTTTCCCGATCGTGGGAATGCCATCGTGTCTTTTGAAAACGTTTGAGAATGAGGCGAAAAGGACTAATTGTTTTAGTATTAACCTACAAATCGGTGAAAAAAGGATGTACAAATTAAATTATCTATGAAATCCTCTAATATTGTAGCAAAACAGGGCTCATTACTATTTCGATCCGCCATCTTTTCTCTACTTGTAGGCTATCACAAAAAGACATCTAGTAGAGTTGCCAATTAAAATGCAGGATGCGTGTTAGACCGTTAGTAGGTTTATACTAATTAACAATTAGACCTCCAGGACGAATGGACTACGAGTCAATAACCCATGAGGCCGTAGACCGAATGGACTACTCAAACTCGAAGTCCATGAGGCCGAGAGGTCTAATTGTTTTAGTATAAACTTACTAATCGCTCAAAAAAGGATGTACAAATTAAATTATCATTGGAATCTTCTAATATTATAGCAAACTGGGGCTCATTTCTATTTTGATCCGCCATCTTTTCTCCACTAGTAGGCTATCACAAATAGACCTGTAGTAGAGTCGTCAATCAGAATGCTGGATGCGTGTTAGACCGTTAGTAGGTTTATGCTAAATATAGTTTATTTGTACGACATAAGATGTCAACGTTGCGAGCGTTAGATCTTTCAAAAAAGAACCGTTTTTGAAACTAACTGCTCGGTAATGATAATTATAAAAATATCCGTTTAACGAGAGATCGGATCATCTCAAAAAATATGGACGATACAAACACACAGAAGGACAAAAGTGTAATGGTCAAAGTAAAAGTAATGTAATCTTTTTAAGAAGAAGGAAACGTCATTTAAAATCTTATCAAAAAATCCTTTATTACCTTCTTTAGATCAAAAATTATCCTAAAAATATGAAAATGTAGTTAAAATTCATTCAAAAAGGAAGTTCATTTACATTCCCGCAATGGTGACATTCAAACTACGAGCGTTTCTGTGCTTACTGGAGGAAGTGCTTCTTGATTGGCTGAGGGTCGGAGTGAGCTTTAATCAAGTGTTTTTCATTGGTTAAAACTGCATTTACGTAATCTGTGTTACTATGTCTACGGTACGTACAGAAGGAGCCCAAACTACAGTTATCAATAGTCTGCTATTTAGTGAAAGGGTGTTCTTGAACCCCTCACACATGCATGCACTGATCTCAAAATCTCAAAAGAGAAAACAGTTTTAAGCCATGTGATGACAAAATGGTATGGTTTACCGTCCTTTACCATTTTTCTCCGCTAAGTACTGGACAAAACGCTGACACTCGGTACCCATACTGCCATTGGTTCCAATAGTAATATGAATATGAATATGAATAATAATAGTTTTACCAATAAATCTAAACAAATGGAAACAGTTTTGAAACTAAACATGTTTTGGCAAGTCGCTTGCTATCTGTTGTGTACAACAAAGCTGATTTAAAGTGATATATAGAAAACGAAAAGTGCTAATTGCACTTTGTTTTTAAAAGTTTACAAAATTATGTATTTTTTAAACAACGTGCAATTAATATTCTAGTATACTATATAAAACTTTCAGCTTTACGATTTCTAAACTTGTTCCCACCGCTTTATTCCTGTTGGTCTTTCTATCTCAAAATTTTGCGTTTGGCCTAAATGAGTCAGCGGTTTTTCACCGTAGGTTAGGTTTAAGGTTAGAACTAAGGTTGGGATTAGGATTAGGGTTTGGATTCGGTTTGGGGTTGGCTTTAGTGTTAGGGTTGGGGTTAGGGTTGAGGTTAGAATTGGGGTTGGGGTTAGGGTTGGGTTAGGATTAGGGTTTGGATTCGGTTTGGGATTGGCTTTAGTGTTAGGGTTGTGGTTAGGTTTAGGGTTAGGGTTTGGATTATGGTTGGGGTTGGTTTTAGTGTTAGGGTTGGGGTTAGGATTGGGGTTAAAATTAGGGATGGGGTTGGGGTTAGGGTTGGGGTTAGGATTAGGGCTTGGATTAGGTTTGAGGTTGGCTTTAGTGTTAGGGTTAGCATTAGGGTTGGGGTTAGGATTACCGGTGCTTTTTTTCTTAGGTGAAACTTTTTAACTCGTGACTCATTTAAAATTTTTCAATCTCGGCATATATCCAGTTGAAGGTGATGTCGCGTGTCGCAAAACAATAAATGATCAATTTTTATTCAATCTTATCGCTCACAAAACCCTCGCGGCTTGTAAGGCAAATGAAAAAGTATTTAGTCCCAATCAACAATATTTCAGTATTCAGATCGTTATTCAGTACAGTATCAGGGACGTATCATCATAGTGGATTTCTTCATAGAAAGAAAGTTATTTCTCCAGTAGAACCAGCTTATTCCTTCATTGCTTATAACGTTAATGAGATATCGACCGTTTAGGTTAGAGACTTCACAGGCCTTATACCACCAGCCCCCTTTCCGGAAGTGAGCACAGTTTACTGAACTGTGGTCATCGTTATCTTGATCTTTTGTAGTAAAGAACATCCGGTTGTGATAACCTAACGCGTCACCCGCTGTACCTGAGTATGAGCCCACGGTCAAACGGTATTTGTTGATTTCACTATCCACTCTAAAACTACCATATTTGGCGTACGCTTTATTTCCGCTCCAGTCTTCAATATCCACACGCAGTACTGTGTTCCTGCTGGCTGTCAGTCGATGGATTTTGTCGTTCCCTAACCAGAACTCGCCGTCCAGGGAACCAAATCCATTCTTGTACTGTGTCCACCCCCGATAGAAGTCAACCGACCCATCCATCCTCCGTTGTATCACCGTCCACCCCCCAGTTTTGGTGTGCATGTCACAAAACACTTTAAATGGCCCTTGTCCGTCAGGGTCGATGAGGTAAACTTTTGATACCACTTCTCCTTGACTTTTTATAGCTTTGCAATCTTTAGATCAGTAAAAAAAATTATGTTATAATTTCACCTTTTCAATCGGGAGATGTTAAGTGTTGATGGCAATGTTTACATGTTCTTATGTTCTTCATATAAACACAACTGAGCTAAGCTAAATCCTTGTAGCCAGGTGGCTCATGAAGCCGATGCTTATCTTCGCTTTCTGTAGTGTTAAGCGGATGAGAGTCTTTGACTCACCCTGGATAGGACACTAATCAATTGCAGGTTAGCCCCCAGCAGACGCTGGTATTCATTTACCCACCCCGGAACGATGGTAAGCTGAGTTAGCTTAGGCGGAAAAGAAGGTCACACAAATATTCGAGTCTCGACAAAATGCTGGCATCGAACTGGGGACCTTGTGCGCCAACCTTGTTCCCCCAGAACACAACTGAATGAACATGCAGCTAAAAATTGATTAGATTTGAGTTTTAAACTTGAAAAAGCTTTTAAGCGAACAATTTGATAAAACACTTTACTCTATACTTGTGGTTCTTAAAAATATTGTTCGTATAACTATAAGCTCAAAATGCTATGATAGTGCTAAGAACCACTGTCTCATTCCTTTGATACTCCGACTCCAACTCAATACATTGGCTTCATATTAGCTACTAAAATTCACGCATGTGCTATCTATACTTGTATTTATTATAACAGCCACATCTCGTGAGCATTGTACGCTTTCATTTTTGCTTTTTGCAGTGGAACCATGCCTTACGACCACCTCGTTAATACTACCACCTCCTTATTACGACCACTTTTTTTTGGGCCCGGCAAAACGCCCATACATTTTCTTATAAAAACACCCCGTTAATGCGACCAACCCGTTATGCGACCAACCACCACTTTTTTAGTTCCCGAAGTGTATTTTTCTTTGTTTTTATAATAACCTCGTTAATACGACCACTAATCCATGCATACAAATTGCAATAGGAAATGCATTGTGAAATAATTACAGTTTTTACGTCACATTGTTATCTTTTTAAAGCATTGTGACTGGGTTGAGTGACTGGGTTGAGCGCAGAACAAGTCAGTCAAGAGTCACAGATTTTTTTCCAAATCGTCCTCATGATAGATGAAACCGTAGCCTCCACTGGCGATATGCATGTGGCAGATCGTTACTGTTTGTTTCGTTTCAGTAGCTCTTGTAAGGCTTCAGAATAGTTGTAAAACATGTAATTTACGGATATGCTTGAAATACACGTTAATTAAAACATGTTTCCAGCGAAATATAACCCTACCCCGGTAATACGACCAGTTTATTTTGGCCCGTTGGTGGTCGTATTAACGGGGTTCCACTGTAGGTTTAATAACATGACACGTAAAAGCCTAAAAGACACCAAAATTAATGTGACATACTTTCGAATTTTTAGAATTTTTTTCTTCGGCAGTCATTCATGGGTTTATTGAACTCGTTTTCATTACTTTCTGCTGTATTTAACTTCTTCCAGCATAGCCTCAAGGAATTTATTTACAGCTTTTTCACCTCTATAAATCTGTACAGGTTTAGTGTAAGCGACTTTGTATCCATAACCAGTGTGTTTTTGATAAGCATCAGTATAAGATTTATTATCTTTTGGTTTGCAACTTTGTATCTTCTCAGTACTGGCCTCAAAATCAGCATAAATAACAAAAAATACTGGTAATTGTTTATGAAAGTTGTTGAATTTAAGAATGTTGTTGTCTTTTGTTGGTATTTTGATAGGTTGAGCACCATTTAACACAATGCAGTTTTCTTTATGATTTTTGAACACCTTTTCTGAAGTAAAGCATTGAGACAATGAAAACAAAAGTGTTTTCTTTCTTTATGTTGTATTTGATCATGTATGATGTATTTATGTTGTCATTAATCAACACATGTTTTTTATCATTTTTCTGATATTAGTAATAAATTCATGCTTTTCAAAGTTTTCTTTTGAAATATGAATGGGATATGTCTCTTTGTTTTGATACCCAAAAACATTAATATTATTTTGAACTTCAATTTTATTAATTTTTTTAATAGAGACTGGAAATTTAATTTCAGAATAGTCTAAATTTTAAACCATTTGTCTGTCGCTTTTCTTGATTTTCTATGGATTTTTATTTTGTGGATATAAGTACCTAATGTGAGACCATCGAAAACATTCATCATCATTATTCACTGTATTAATCAATCCTTTAGCTTTATGTTGTAATTCAGGAGGTACTTTTGTGTATTAACTACCTTTTGTAGGTTTGTAAACAATATTAAGATGATGACTATCGACTGAATCAATTGTCCAACCACCTTTCTCTGGTATCCATTCAGCTATTTTATTAATGAGTTGTAACAGACCCTTTCCTTTGGTTCTTCTTTTGCGTCGTCTTTGACTCCTTCACCTCTTACTGCTTTGTTTGTTGCTCCACTTACTGCCCCACTAAGGGCTGATAACCCTAATGCTGGTATAACTGTTTTTAATATTTTGGTACAAATTTTGTAACCAGAGGTAACAATCCAGCACCTTGTTTTTGTAATTGTGATTTACTTATTTTTAGTATTAATCCTGTTTTTCTATTTCTTGCATATTGAACTTGTTTTATTTGTGCTTGTGTTAATTCCATCTTATCACTTCATACAACTGATTAGATTTTGGATGTAATGTCATTGGTCTCTTTTTCATATAGATAAATTTAAGAGATTCTTTTTGCTGATTAGTTAAATTGAATCCAGTTCTTATGTAACTCATTTCGTATATAATATAATTAGACATTAATATTCATTTTACCACTGAGTCCTTGTAGTTGAATGAATCTATCTGACAATAACAGCATATACATAATAAGGAACATCAGCATTATTAGGAATGAATATTTTAAAAGATCAACATTATAATCTCCCATAATTAAACAATATTTGCTGTTGTGGCCTATTTTGTCAAGAGTTTCCTCCAGATCACCATTCGGTTGCCTATAATCAACTCCACATTATAAATTTGAGTGGTTGCCATTATTAACTTCTATCCAGAGTGTTTCAAATTCATTTGTAGTACTAGAAATATCAGATCTTATGCTAAAGTCTAAATTATTCTTAATATAAAAGGCATTACCCGCTGCATTTTAGAGACTGGGCTCTGATACAAAATGATATCCTTGTATTTCAATATTTGTTGTCGGAGGAGTATTTGTCTTTAGTTTTGTTGCAGTAATTCCAATTAAATAAAAAGGAAAAGGTAATTCTGACAGCAGATGCTGAAGGTTATCAATGTTTGCAGATATACTTCGAATCATGCAATGAAATGCAGTAAAGCCTTGATTGTTATTAACTGTTATGAAAGCTAAGTGTACTATAGTGTGCAAACTTACTGTCACAAGGAATATTTACATCAATATCAAAATCAGATGTTGAATACTACAACTGATGAAGAGGCACTTAAGCGGGAAAGTGAGGAAAGGTCCGCTACTCTTTCTTCAACATCAGTAATGTCATAAACGCATTTAGTACAATAAGTAGCATTGACTTATCTTTAATAATTTCAGCAGATCACTTTCGTTAGCGATGATGTTTGCACGGCTATCCCTATCCCTCCGCATATAACTTTTCCCATAGGATGGCCAGAGAAATTTGAATCGTTTCTCCTTCTTGATTTTGAGGCCGCTTTTGAACAGGTTTTGCTGATATCAGTGAGGCTTTCAGCAAGATAGATCTTGTTTACTTGCCGATAACCAAGACCGCTAAGATCGCTCGTTGTCTTCTTCTTGAGTTCTCCTCTCGCTTTGTAAAACTTCTCTTTCACATCTCGTTTTGTGAGCTTAATTATGGGTGGTTCCTTGGCGGCTTTACCTTTGTAATCCCTACCAGATTTCAGACGATGGGACACTGAGATATCCTCGGGGACAATCTTTACACCATCAGCTCACCCACTTCTATTGCGATTTTGTTAGTGCTTTTTCGCTCGTTGTTAACTGCCATCGGGATGCCCCGAATCTCAACACATTCTCGTAGGTCATACTGCTGCAGTCCATTTAGTTCCGTGGTGACAGATTGCAAAAAGGCTTCCAACATTCGGACAGTGGCCTTTAGAATCTTATTTTCTTTGCTTACTACGGCAATATTCACATTGATCTCATCAAATTTAGCATTATGTTTCATCACTTCTTCCACTTTCTCCTTCATCTGTGCGATCGTATTGCTGAGAGGAGTGAGTTTCTGTTCGAATTTTTGATCAAGTTTCGCGTCAAGCAATATTTGCAATTTTTCAGTATAAAAGGTAGACATTTTACTATTACAAAAACAATTTCAGAAAAGGAATCGAAACAAGATTTGATAATGAAAGTTTGTAAGATACTACAATGAAATCAGAACAAGAAAAAACGCCATCTTACCCCATTGACCGACCGTTTACCAGCTTCTACGAACATCGTGTGAGCGAGTGAAAAATTTCCATTAGCTAGTGTAAAATCAGTTTTTAATTCTCTGTCAGGATACTGATTTGAATTAATTCTAACTGACATTCTTGTTAGATTAACATTATCAACAATCATATTATTGACACCTTGTGGATAAGTATTTGGTAATCTTTCTGTTGATTGAAGTGCTATAAAAACATGACGTGGTAGTTGTGAATCACTATGAGTACTAATACGCCATGTTCGTGATGTTTGTGCAGCTTCGAATCTTGTTCTGTATACTCTTACTTGTTCAAAATACAGATTTTTAATATGTCCATTAACTAATCTTTCTTCTAATTTCTAAATTTTAGGTTGTAATTACAGCATCCATAGTGATATATGTGTAATATTGAATTTACCTGCAGCAGCATTTTTCGTAATCTAAGAATCTGGATTAGCTCTATCCAATACTAAAGTGTGTTTTATTCCTTTGAAAACTGTTTGAATATCTTTACAGAAACCGAAAATCGGAGATAGTGAAAGAGTAATGATATTTGTTTAGCACCCGTAGTAATTTTATGACTTGATGTATATCCAAGGTTTGCTATGTTATTTCTATCATAAGCAGCTACAGCAGCATTAGAATTAGCTCTAGTAGGTGAAGTGTTGGCATTTTTTTCATTTTTTTTTTTCAAAGTTGGTTTGCCATTACCTGCATCCTTGAACCAAAGAAAATTGCTACCAACAGATCTTGAATAATCATCACTAAACATATAAAAAAATTGAATTTAAACTTTGGAAACACAGTACATATGTTTTTTTATACAAAGTTAAGCTTTTGGTTCTAACTAGAGCCTTGATCCCAATGAGTGCAGTCACGCTGTCGTGGATTTTAAACTTTGACACACGTGACTGCAGAAGCTGATGCCAGGTGTGCGGCAGAAGGGTCTTGCCCTGGTCTCAGTTTGAATCTGGTTCGTTGACCCGGATGTAGATTGCCTCGTGTACTCCATAGACGAGAAGGCTTAAATTATTAGCATCTGCAGCATCACCACCATAGTAAGCATTGGCTGCTGCTGTTTGTAATTTATCATTAACTTGTAGAAATGATTTGTGTGGTAACAGATAAACATCTTCATCCCTAGTTTGAATTAGTATTTGACCATCTTTGTTCCTATATGAATCTCTAGGTAAATATTCAATATATTCAAATTGAGTAATACTGTTATCAACAACATTGGTTTCGTCTAGATCAAAATAATGTAATTTAACTTCTTCCGTTATATTATATAATTAGTTTAGATAAAAATCAAATTTATTCTGATACACCAGAACCTGCTATTAGATTTGATAAAATAGCTCTTGACTAGTTATTTAAAACTTTTTTCACTTTTGTATTAACAGGCATTGCTTTCACATTGTTTCTATCTCTGTTTAATATGATTTTGATCTGTTTTTGTCTTTCTTTCTTTCCTCTTTGTAAAGCATAACCCTTTCCTTTTTGATTTGCATAATTTTTACCACTATTAATGTTAAGTGGTTTTAATATTTTTTTTGATTTTCTGAATGGTAAAATTTTACTAGTTGCTGATAATATTCCTTTTGATTTGTTTTAAGCATTTCCAAGCAAATTTCCTCCAATAACTTAGTCCTGTGTACATGTGAATACAGTTATTAACGCACAAACAAGAAGTCAAATAATAAACTGTTTTGTTGTCTTTGAGTTACGAACAATTTTCAA
>JAOBAY020065740.1:0-12333 GCA_025331085.2 Zoanthus sociatus
TCAAGTATTGAAGGGTTCGGAAAGCTCATGAAATTTAATAAAACAATTATTCCATTCGCGCTTGTTGGATATGAGATCAGGGGGGGTAAGGGGGGATCTTGGCACGATTCACGATTTTCTCAAAATGAGACGAACGTTTCACGAATTTTAATTTTCGCACTTCACAATTCACGAGAAATAAAATACTTTCTAAACACATAATCTGTTGTACATGAGCACGCTACGACTACCAAAAAACTGGTGTCAATCAACATTTTTTTCTTCGTTCAATACGCACTGACTTCACTCGTTCACTGAGCTGACACACGCCTGAAGTTGAAACATGAGCGTAACAGACCACGTAATCATACAAGTCAGAAACAAAAGGCTGATTCACAGTATTTTCCAGTCCAGTGAGCGGTCTCAAATATCTCATCAAGGAATCGTCCTGGAGTAAAACGTCACAAATCACGAGGAAATAGCATAACGTTTCACGATTAATGGACTATAAATTTTCGAATTAACGGCTCACGGCCACGGTCTGAGTCTCGAATCACGGATTTTTATTTTCTCTTATCACGAGTCACGAATAATAAAAAAGAGGATTCACGGCTTCACAAAGAAACCCCTTACCCCCCCTGTGAGATGATTATAGCCAACTCGGCACTGAGTGCCTCGTTGGCTATTTTACCATCTCATATCCAACGTGCGCTCTTGGAATAATTGTTAAATAAACTGTAGATAAACCATCCCATTTGGTTTGGAAAGTATTATACAGTAGGGAATTCTTTTGTTCTTTTTATGTATCCATAGTTACTACCCAAAGGTAAATTCCCAGTGGGAAGATCATTTGTAATATAGGCAACCTAGACAATGTAACCACAACTATTTGTAAATTATTATAAGAAAATAATAATAATCAATGTCATAATTAAAACAATAATAACAATAACATTGATAATTTGACATAATTTCCTTACTGGCACATACTTATTCATGCATGTAGTTTCACTGAATGAATGAGGGTGTTTACCTAAGGGTTGTTTGCATATTGAGTAATTATATATTTATAGGTATGCGCCAGTGCGGAAATTTTGGTTATTTTTGCGCGCTTGAAAAAATTTTAAAAACTCGATTCATTGAGTATGACTTGAAAAAACAACCCGTGACCCTTGCAGTGCCGGTCAAAAACACCACAAATGAGCTTTTGAGACTCAAGAGGGTAACCAAGTCATTTGTTTAAAAATGTTTGAACACTGGCATGGAATCCAACAGCAACAAAAGAAGCTGTTGCGCACTTCCTTAAAATAAATTCGTATCGTTCTAACTTTTCAAATAGTTTACATAAATAGTACTTTTTAAAACGATAAAAAGCAGACAAAATAACACAAATAGCATCTCTATCACATAATTTAGTGTATAAGAAGTTAAACAGCTTCACCACATAGTTCAACGGATGACACAGTTACACGCAAACTTCAAACTTTCTAAAACAGTTACCAGAAAAGCATTTAAAATCTCACCTCTAAACCCAGTGCTCGTAGCATCTCTTTCTGCTCCGGTAGCTGTGGCCCAATATGACGATGTGGAAACATGTCTGACGATGGTAAATTGTGTTCTAAAGAAAACCTGGCCGAACAACATCTAGGAAAAAATGAATGGATATTCTCTGCTCGAGGGAATCGACGAAATCTTGACGCGCGCCATTTTAAAACGTTCAAAGCTGATCGAGTGTTTGTTAATCTGCCGTACATTGTTCAAACTTAAATCCAACAATATAATTTTTAAAAGACGTCGATAACGGTATTGTAAAATTTGTCGTACTTATGTAACGAAAAGGTGTAACGCTGATTAGAAATTCACCATGATGATAGCTTGTTATGATCCAGTTATGATCTCTCTTACAAATAAGGCAATCGACAAAAACAAGTAAAACCAGAATTTAAAAAAATATATATATCATCTAATGTATAAAACCAATCTCATTCAGGTTCGACAATTTCCAAACTTTTGAATTATAGATACTAAAGTACAGTATTATTTGCGATCATCACACAGTCGAATCGTGTCTTCGCAAAATCTCAGATAACCTTCAAAGGCAGTTAGTACTCAGTCCTTCTTGGAGCTCCAGCACTTTCGCGGTCAAGTTGGTATGAGTGAACCGAAGCAGATGTCTTATTATGTGCGGGATCGTCATGTTCGTGTTTTACTCGGGAGAATTTCGTTGCGTGCTTCTTGAAAGTAAAATTTAGAAAACAAATGTTTTGATGATGCCATAACTAGTGCAAAGAGCTGCAAAAGTTTCAAATAACAAAAAATAGTTTGCACTAACTGAACTAAATTTTAAAACACATAGAATAGAGTACTCAAGCGCTTGAAATGTTTATCATCATCACCTTAAGTAGTATAAGGAGCTGACATTTGGAGTGTTTGTCTGAACTGAACTAAACACAACTAATTTAGAGAACTAAAAGTTGAAATGTTTATGACCATCACTGTAAGTAGTGTAAGGAGCTGACGTTTGTATAGTGGTTAAGTCTGAACTGAACTAAACACAACGTGTATTTTAGACAACTCAAGGTTGAAATGCTTATAATCATCACCGTATGTGGTGTAAGAAGCTGACATTTGGAGTGTTAGTCTGAACTGAACAAAATACAACGTGTAATTTAGACAAGGTTGAAATCCCGGGGGAGTACTTCCTATATTGGTATGATATAGGGATGATCGTCGTATTTTTTAGGGGTCATGATTGGCAATTTGGTATTTTTTAGGGGTTTTCAGAGAAAAATCGAAGTTATTTTAATGAAACGGTATTTTTAGGGGTGCAAAAACTAAACGATGAAGTCATATTTTTGGTTTTCTCCTGTTTTTAATTTATAGTATTTTTTAGGATCATTTTTTGCTATGAGGTATTTTTAAGGGACAGAAACTTTTACGCTTTGGTAATTTTTAGGGTATTTTTTCACATTCTCCAACGATCATCCCTATCCTTTTTACCCCAAAGTACCCCCCGGCCAGCAGTACTTAGTTATATCTAACTTATGATTACTGCTCGAGTACTGTACATCTTGCCTACTTTTTGAATGTTTGCTGTTAACACGTTATTTCCAAAAATAATTTTAAATATAATATATACCTTGTACTTATTTATGTTACAGCAAATTGTTACATTACCTTGGCTTTTAAAAAGTTGGTTGAATTCTTCGGAAGAATCCTCATCTAGGGGACGCTGAAACAAAATAAGTAAGACTTCAAAAAATATATATATAAATTAAAATAAAAAGTTAAAGCAAAGCGTGGGGTTTTCTCCTTATTTTCATGATCTACGTAGTGTTAAGAATAATAATTATTTATTTATGATAAAATTCGAACAAAAATTCACGTTGAAGAAACCAAAATTGCAGGAATAATAGTTAGGACTCAAATATAGCTTTCCAAAAAAATGAAATGGTTAAAAGAAAAGATTTAAATGAAAATGATTAAGTGTACATAACCTTTCATGATGTTAGGTATGGTATTAAAATATTGAGATTTCCTATCGACGTGTCGAAACCAGAAAAGATGTTTAGATTAAACCATTAAAATTCCCGGGGAAAACAAAAACCGATCTGTCAAATCAAGAATGCATAAAGCGCCAGTAGAAAACCACGAAAAACTTCACTTCAAGTCTATTTTCAAATTTAAATATTTTACAGTTTTTAACTTGATGTATTTCTTTCAAATGGACTTTTGTAAATAATAAACATTGCGAAGAAAATAGATATTTATCTGTTTAATTTCCGCTTGACTAACAAATTCATTTTAACCTCCTTAGACAATATTCCTTCTTCTTCAGAAACAATACAACTAATGTGTACCAACCAAAAACAAAGCAACGGCCGAAAAGTAATTTAGAAATGATCTAACACATAGAAATATGAGGTCGAAATGCTTAAATGAACTGACAAAAATTACTTAATTCACTGAACAGCAAAATATTTGGGTCTGAGTACGAAACTTTCACGCATGGCCTCCTCACTCATAATTTGACACTTTATTTGAGAAGGAAACTTGAGTTTTTAAGCACTAGAAAATGGTTTGTTTTCATTTCAGTCCACGATAAAATTCATTCAATGAACTTTAAGGTTACTAAATAATAATATCAGATTCCGAACATAAAAACATTGAACTCAATTCACTATTAAGTACTTTTTACGACTAAAAATAAATCGGCGGTAAATCAGTCAAGCATACTTACTTTCTCTTCTCTCTGTGAATCACCCATTGTTGTTTTTATCATAATGAGAGATGAAAGTTCATAATACTATATAAATCTAAAAGTTTCTTAAAGAGTAAATCTAAGTAGATTGTCTTCTTCTGACATAATCGGCATCGTATTATATTTTGAACGTCTTTCTATTGAGGTCTCAAAGCATCTTGGGAACAGCAGGTGCAAACAAATATTGCAATGCATTGTGGCCACCATTATTGTCTGAAGTTAGTGGACAAACGACACCTGTAATCCTTTGGGACTGGGGAACTTTTGGTGAAAGAAAATATAAATCGGCGACGAATTATTTTTAATAGAAACGTGCTATATTTATAATTTGGAAAAATGTTGTACTTGTAGCAAAACTCGTGTAAAATTTTCTGAACCGTTGGATCTGGGACGGATCAAGTCAACCAAATAATAATGTTATAAAATAAAAACTATAATAAATTTTAGTAACTATATTTTGATGATCGTGAGCTACATCGGATCGAAATATATAGTTATTAAAATTTATTATCGCAGTTTGTCAATTTTTTTTTATACTTATTTCATTTATAATATGTTCACGTTTCCTTAATATCAATTAAAACAAACATTTTGAGTGCCATAATACACGACAGAGGCTTTACTAAATCTTACATGTTTTTAAACCCTTAAAAATTTTAATCTTGTCACCAAATTAATAACTCATTTGAAAAACACCATAAGAAAGTTAATCCGGCCGGGAATCGAATCGCCGCCTGCCGCACGATAGACTGGCACCTCACCAACTAGGCTAATCAGGCTGCAGTTGGATAGCTTTCATTGTTTTCAGCTAGTAAATGAAGCACATAATTTATTGAAACCTAACTAGAAGAGTATTTTCATTTACCATTTTTCCCTGACGAAAGGTTAACCCTTGAAACTTGCTTTCCCTTCGGCGATGCATGAGAAATCTAAACTAGATTAAACTAAATACTCTTTTCCTTTGACCAGACCGCCGCCTGGTTAGCCTAGTTGGTAAGGTGCCAGTCTATCGTGCGGGAGGCTCGGGTTCGATTCCCTGCCGGACCAACTGACTCGAGTGCTGAAAGTGCTGTCTTTGTTCTAACATCTGCAAACGGTTAGACTTTCGCGTCTTCTCGGATAAGGACGTTAAATCGTAGGCCCTCGGAGACTTCTGTGTTTATGTGTGTGTGTTGTCATGTGAAAAGTCTCCGTCCACCTTTGAGTGGTAAAGATGGTGTCCCCAATTAGTAGGCCTTTGGCCGGCTCAATAATACTTGACACCTAAATAAAGTTGTATTATATTACTATTATTATTATTATTATTACTGGTACGGTAGTGGTTTATTGAAATACATAGTTTGTTGTGGGTGGCTACAAAATAGCTGAAAGATTAGTTACGTTTCACTCTCAGGGCGGATCAAGGTCTGGATCAACAGGCCTGCTCGAACCTCCTCAACTAGAATAAATACTTTGAAACATATGCTGATAATTAAAATGCTAATAAAGATTTTGTTATCTTTCGCCCGCCAAAATAAATATCCACAATGTAATTGACAGAGGAATTTAAATTCCTTTTTTACTCCTAGACGAAAAGACAAAAACGATCTTAAATTCTCGTTATACATAAATCTAAAAATGTTCTAAATAGGCCGTTTTTCCAACTAAGAATTTGTTCCAAGACATGGAAAAACTATACTTTGCCGTAGGAAGAGTGAAAATTACTTTTCCATGGACATGAATTACATAATTCAATACCGAGATTTATCCAAACTATCTTTCGATAAATAAACCGTGGATCCACAGCAGCTATTCTAACTACAAGGGGGTGAGTGAGTGCCTCAGCGAAAAATGAGTAATATATCTAGCAGGTCATAAAATGAACGGTACCTAACTTGTCTAAGTGTGGTAACATAGTAGAAATCGTAATTTACTAAATAACTTGCAGCTGAAAGTTACGGCGTTATCAATGCTCTACGAATAAGTAAATTAGCGTTGAGCTGTAGAATTCTGGCTTGACTATCTTTTATACAAGAAATACAATACAATTTTATAGAAAAGCTCTGTACCATTGGGTTGTTTGATTTCAGTAGCGACCAGAGAAGTCGAACCCCGTCCAGTCTATCTATGATCCTGAAACAAAAACAATTTAGTTTAGAAAACGTATAAGGACTTTTCAAGCAAATCCAGAACCTTCTCTATCAACCTGCATGCTTTACACATTTTTTTCAAAAAAAACTTTATTATTCGGCTTTACTGAATTGGCTGATCCTGATCATGAAAAAACAACTAATGACAGGTCACTTTGAACAAAAATACAGCCTTGCGAAGTTGCCGTTTTTGTTTAACAGCACTGTAGTATAAAAGATATTTTAACTAACAGCATATTTTTCCTATTTTGGAAAATATATAAAGAAAACACCGACAAAATGATTTGAAGTATAGGTTTAGAACTTTTATAAGCCTTAAACGGCACACGTTTTTCGCTGCACAAAAATATAACATTTGCAAGAAATTAAAAATCACTCTGTGTAGTTCTAATTACTGCTTAAAGTTCTTGGTAACACTGTAAGGTACTTACGCCATGTTGTCCGCCTCGGTAGCACAGGCACCAACCGCCTTAGTGACATTAACTAGCAACGCCTGATTGGTACTGGTGAGTAGATTGACAAGTGGAGGAATGCCACCGGCCTTACGAATAGCCGTCCTATTGGCTAATATTTGAGCACACTCGCCCAAGGCTCCCACTACGTTGATTAATACCTAAAGACAGTGAACACGCGTTTAGTAATATAACGCGGGAAAGGAGTTGAAGAGAATTGAAAATAACAAAATCAGATATAAAAAGAATACTTTATAAAAGTTCTCCAAAACGTTTTTGATTAAAGCAAAGCTTGCTTTTACAAGTAAAATGGTGAAACTAGAACTCGCCATTACTTTGTGAACAAAAGTCGAAGAGAGACAAACTCTCCGACTCTCTAAAATACGTTTCGACTTGAAGATGCTTTGACTCATTTTGTTCTGCTTATGTGAGTGCTTTGACCGTTTTGTTCAGCTCAAACGTTCATTGTAATTTAAATTCTTTGTAATTAATATGAAATAAATTTATCATAATCGCAATGAAGAAGGCATAAGTTAATAATACCATATTGAAGCATGTCTGCGACAAATTATAAGAAAACTTTGTGTTTTCCCAAAATAATCTTTAAACGTTTTCTTTTGTACCGCCTTTAACAAAAAAAACAAGATAAGTTCGTCCCAGCCTTTTTTCAGCCAATCATAATTCCAGCTGTTTCTGTGCCTGCTACACCAAGTAATACACGGGATAGTACCATGCATTCTTAGCGCCACCTGTGTAGTTGAACTTAAGACAAACAAAAAAGCCAAGGTAAAAATTGAAATTAACAGATCTATTTGCCTTCATAATGAAGCACTCTTACCTCTTCTGGTTGTTCATTAAGGAGTGTAACAAGCTGTTCAATTGCTTTTAATGCCTGAAATCTAAAACAAAGAACAAAAAGGAAATTTAAGAAATCTTCAAGACTTCAAGACACACTTATTAGCTGCTAATGTATTTCTCTGTTTGTAGAACAAGGTCTTTTGGCAACAACACCAGTTTTACTTGGAACAATTCCCATTGATATATACCAACTATCAAAGTCCATTTTTCCCATACCCTTATTGGACAAGAGGACATCATGTGCACGAGAACGAGTTTCGCTGCTTCCCAGCAACTATAGCAACTATAACAAGCGCGCAGGGAACAACAATATATATGTTATGGACCGGTAATTCAGCGTAATTTTAAAGGTTCACCAAACACAGGTTTGGAAAATAAAAAAATTCTTTAAAAGCTACTTTTTTGTTCTTCTTTGATAGTTGATATATAACAAAACACTTATTGAACTTAACCTCGTGAAAGCAGTATGTTTTGTGGTCCCTCGACGGCCATGTTTTCCTCGGTCAAAACTCATTAACATTTAAATAAACAACAAACCTTTTAACATTTTCGCGGCTAATAGAACATTTCCAAATGGCACCTGTAGCTGCCGCCAGCAACTCTTTGTTGTCGATGTTTGTCAGAAGGCTTACTAGAGGGTCCAGTCCCCCGTAATGACGCACCAACTCTCGGGTTTCTTTGTCTTCTGCACACTAAATCATAAAACATATCCGATATTATGAAAAAATCAAGTTGCTGCGAAAAATATTAGACCTGCATAACGACATCGTCAACCCTATAGTTCAAATACTGGGTTTTAGACTATCTGAGAAGCTAATATTTCTTGGTACTCACACGACTATTCTCAAACATTGTGGAATACACTTAGCAGTGGTCAAAGTGGAACCCAGGGCATTCGCATGCAAATCCTACACCTTGACCACTGAGGTCTAACGCGTTAGACTTGCTGTGGACACGGTAAGCTTCTTTCTTAAAGAGTATTCTGTAAGCGTTCCATCATTAGGGACCTTAAGCAAAGAAAACGGGAAAGCAAACGTCCTTGTAGTCTCAAGAGCTCTAAATAAGGTTTTTCACGTTCTGACTTTAGCAAGTGCTCACTCAGTTCGATGAATTTTGACGTGCAGTTAACGTATTTACTATTGCTCTTTGACGTCGGCCTTGGCGTTACCGTCCTCGTTGCTTAAAGTTCCTAGTTACTTGTAAATGCGACGATCAATCATTACGTCGTTAGCTGGTACCTAAATACATAGTATACGCGTAAATTAAACTTTCACCGTAAACTTTATGAGCAGAAAACGATTAAATGTTTCTCCACGAAGTTAAACAAATACCAGCAACGTATCTGTTGTTAAATTCTTGCAGTACTGAGAACTCCAAAAAAGGTCTTGTGACGTTCTCATTTCTGCGAAACCTCGTGTAGAAGCTCATTTCAATGCATGCCAACGCGAAGTTATTGTATTTACTATCGTTCTTAGCCGTTGGCGTTGGTGTTGCTGGCTGTATTTCGTAAGGTCCGTTAAAATTTTAAAGCAACAATCCGAGTCTTGAACCTTTTATTTTCTCATTACAGCTCAAAAAACGATTCGCAACCATCATTGAACTCATCTTTTCTCACCAACACAGCTTCTACTACTGCCATAAAACCAACCTATTATCCAGTTTGATTTTGCCAAAATCTGACAAAAACAACTATGTTTCACAAAGTTTTTGTTTTCACAAAGTTGTTTCTAAACAACAAATCCTTACTTTACTTTTTACGCTTTGCATGGTGAGATCCACAAATGTTTAATATTACTTTAACAAATCCTTGACTCTAAAACTGAACGACTAATACAACTTAAGCCGATGAATGTTGAGAAATGACAATTCGTATCATTGCCAACTTACTTTAAAAATAGCACTTGCACAATGCATCTGCAACTCTTGGTTTTCACTTTTTAAATTCTTTACCAGATCTTCAATCATTCCTTCTGTTCTAATGGCCAGCCTGTAAGTTGACTGAAATGAAGGGGTAATTCTTCAGCAAAATAACACATCGTTGAAGTTTAGTACATTCACACTGATATACTGAAGAAAGGGATATACTGCCAGCTGGCTGCAAATATGGTGACAACGTTGAGATAACAACAGTTTGCATGTATAAACCTACAAACGGTCTAACACGTATCCTGAATTCTGATTGGCTACTCTGCTAGAGGTCTATTTGTGATAGCTTACTAGTAGAGAAAAGATGGCGGATAATTGCAGCCAATAAAACAGACACTAACGTCACGTGATGAGCATGAACACCATGGACAGTTGCTAAGGGGATTACTAGACCTCATCGGCAGTGAATAACTAACAAACTGGTTCGGGTTCCTAAAGAAGATAATAGAGGGCAGTAAGAGCATACCAGCAAGCTCTTAACAATAAGCTCTTTGCAGGTGGGGTCACGAAACCATAGCGACCTTAAATCAATGAGCTGCGACAAAACGGTATATTGAAATGGAAAAAGGGGTATTGACTTCAGATATGTAAAAGCAACAGAAAATAGGTTATTTTCTAAGGATTTGTACGACTGGTGGGCAAACCTTGCTTTCCAGTATCATTTTCACAAATATTTCTTTAGAAAAGTTTTGATTTTATTATGCTTAAAGTTTAACGTTGAGACTTCAAACTACACCTTCTAACTAATGTTAAAACGCTCTTTCTATTTCTGAACTTCGTTTTGTCATAAGTTTATATAAGGTCGGGCGCACGTGGTTGGCGTAGTTGGTAAGATCTCTGCTTTCCAACCACAAGGTCCCCAGTTTGATCCCGACAGTTTGCCGAGATTCGAATATTTGTGTGACCTTTTTTTCCGCCTAAGCCAACTCAGCTTTCCATCCTTCCGGGGTAGGTAAATGAGTACCAACGTTTGCTTGGAGCTAACCTGCGATGGATTAGTGTCCCGTCCAGGGGGAATCAGACTCCCATCCGCTTAACACTACAGAAACCGGAGATAAGCGCCGGCTCCATGGGCCACTAGATTCGTAAAGGATTTAGCTTAGTTTCATTGTTTTACATAATTTATTAAAATTGTTGAGAACGAGCGTGTATAACACAAATGCAACGAGACTTGAGACATTTTTAAGATTATGTACCCATATAAAGCATTTATTTTAATATTAACGAGGTCTTAATACCATATTAGTAAAATTACTTCGGTTGCTATAGAGTTTCCAGTGCTCTCATTGGTGGAGGCTCAAGTATCATTACTGACGCCAGCTATAAGTGAGAGGAATTGTAAAAATGACCTCTTCCGGTTCGTGGATGTTTTGGAGGAGGAGACTGACGCTCGATGTTTTTGGCTTGGTTATTTTTTCTGTCTGAAAATCACCTGCTAGTTAATTTTACTAATTTAACAATTGCCTTAGGCTTAGTGAATGTCAGGGTGGTGAATATTCCTTTGAACTTATTCTCGTAGAATATTGACCAGATGTTTGGTGAATAATTGTTAAGTATTACTGTACAACTAGGTTTTTAAATTATCTAAAGTATTAAGCTTTGCAGGTAGGTAAATGTGTGATTTATACTGTTTATACAGTCGAATACACATAATGAACTGTCAGTAACTCGATATTTTTTCCTAAAAATACAAAACGGGAGAGCTCATTGTTGGAGAAAAGGATCTTAATTGCTGCTTTAAAGAAACAAACAAAACTAATTTCAGCCAACTTTGATTGCAAATTTTATCAATTCTTTAGGATGTCAAATAATCTTGACCAAAGAACTTGATGGATTAGAAGTGACATTGCCCAAGGCAACGAGAAATTTCTATGTGGATGGTCATGTGCCTCAACCCCACTAAAAGCTGTACACTGTTCTTGAGTTGAGTTTTTCTGCTACTCAGTAAAACTACAATCTATTTTAGGAGGCAAGATGTGCAGTTTTACATTTTCTATATTCAAGAGCAAGCAAGAAATCCATGGACGTGCCTCCTTGCTTATGTTTGATTTATGTTGGGATTGTCAGAAGAAATGCCGTTACAGATTGAGGCTAAAACACAATCCCTATTGCCAAGTTCAAGATTAGATCTCGATCTCAGGTGGCGCGGTTGGGGAGCGTTTAGAAATGGTCACTGCTTCTGACCTGTTGGACTACACAAACTTGAGCTTGTAACAATTCTTTGTCTAAAATGTACTTTAATGTCTTAACAAGTAACAAATGAAATACTATTTTTTTGCAGAGAAAAACTATTGCCATATAATTTATCATTGGCAAAGTTTTATTTTGTTTGCCATGATATTGATAATATGACAAATTGCAAAGAAAGTTACAAATGATTGCAGCCACCATTTTATTACAACTTGCACAAAAAGTAGAGCTCTTCAGTCATAAATAAAACATAATGACCTTAGGTTTTTAAGTTTTATAGAATAAAGCATCAGAGGTGTAGGAAGCAAATTCAAAGTGGGGGGGCCAACTACAGTTTTGGGAAATTTAACAGTCAAATGTTTTAACACCCATTTTTACCTTGATGTCATGTTTTGCACATTAATTATGTTACTCTACAGCTGATATAACTTTTAGTAGGGTGTTTGGTATTGAAAAACGGTATATAATTCTTCAATTTTATATTTGACGGTGTGCAATTTGTGATATAGGCCTATGTAACGTGGACTTTGAAGTCCCA
>JAOBAY020065751.1:0-12331 GCA_025331085.2 Zoanthus sociatus
AACAAAGTGCCATTTTTATTTATATAGGTAAATATACATTATACTGTTTTTTTGGGGTTTCATTTTTTTAAAATATTTTGATGGGGGAGGGGTGGGGGTCTGATATTTTTAGCCTGAAGGATTTTTTTTTGGTCTATAAAAGATGCCCGGTTTTTTAGGAGTTTCAAACATTGCACAAGGATGACTTATATTATTTTCTTTTTACTTGAATACAGTAATGAAATGCATGCGTTTTGAGAGGTCTTTCAATGCATCATGTTTTTTAGATCTGTTAAATTTGTTTCAATTTTTTATCTTTATCTTTATATTTATTTTTTATTTTTATTTTTATCTGTTAGATTTATACTTTGTTAGATGTTAGATTTATTTTCATTCGATCAGGGACCTTGCACTTTGATCGTTCTTTGTTTACTTTTGGTAAATGGCGAGCTTTTGTGGCATATCAATCATGCATGCATATCAGTCCAGATTTTAACTAACTTGTGAGTCCCTACATCATGCCGCAGGCCATGGCAAAATTAGTCTGCGGGTGCCCTTTTGGTTGACTGCAATCATTTTGAATACTTTGAACCAGTACAAACTAAATTCTGTTTAAAAGTTAACCTTTTAAACCCAAACATGTCAAATGATATAATTACTATTAATATATTGTTAAGTTCTCCCAAGTAAAACTTATACTTTTTTTAATATTAAGC
The DNA here is from genome assembly GCA_025331085.2 of Zoanthus sociatus. NCBI lineage: Eukaryota > Metazoa > Cnidaria > Anthozoa > Zoantharia > Zoanthidae > Zoanthus > Zoanthus sociatus. The sequence goes on from JAOBAY020065751.1 coordinate 696, forward strand.
AGTTAATGAGAATTTGGTTTTTCATCTTGCACACATTGATTATATTTTACCCAATGAAATCCTTAATTGTTGTTACCAGATGAATCATTTTGTGTAAGATATGTAAAGAGAATTTAGATATTCAAAACACTGACTGGAGTTGAAAGGGTTAACTTCAATTATAATTTTATTAAATTGTTAGGAGGCTATTTATTTGTGGATGAAATTCTTCAGTTGCGACAGTTCCAAAGATATTCATCAGTAGATGTTGTAAGAGTGGTTGCTAACAATGACAAACAAAGATTCGCTCTCAGGAAAGATCCAGAAACATCCAGACTACAGATTAGGGCAAACCAAGGCCACACGTTAGAGGTCAGTAAATTAAGATATATTAATTTTATTTGTTGGTCATTTTCATATTTATGCAGATTTTATACTGTTAGTAGGTTTTAACCAAACATTCTAATTTATTATAACACTTTAATTACTAGGAATTTTTATATTTTCTAGGTTGATGGGCTAGAGTTGGCCCCTATAACACATGCAAGTGAGGCCCCGATAGTGGTTCATGGAACATACTTTGAAGCTTGGAAAGAAATTCAAAAAGTGGTGAATACATGTAAATTGTGAATTTGTGATTGAAACCCTAAAGCTTTAGCTTGCTCCCCCGACTCATATGTCAGACAAGAAGGGTGACCATACATACATTTAAACACCTCCCTATTTACTCCAGCTTTAAAAGGTTTTCAAAATTTTTTGTTAATTTGGCAAAATGTTTAACAGAAACATTTATGGAGAAGTTGTAACATTTTGGGTTGCATTGGTTTAATAATAATAATAATAATAATAATAATAATAATAATAATAATAATGATTTATTTAGAAATTCATCCACTTGGTGGCTCTTTGTCTTCTAAAAAAGGGAAGAAGACTCCCAAAAAACCAACAACACAGGACCCAATTTCTACTGGCCATTATTCCATGCTTTTGTAACCAAGCAGCAAGGCCTCCTTGAACACTGTAACTTATTGTCGTATCTCTGAGTTGACTCCAATGAAAAACATTGAAGATTGCCTTTAATGTATGCTATCAGTATTATCCTATTTGATGTATGCTATCAGTATTATCCTATCTGATATATACGACTGAAAAAGGTCGTTGCTTTGATGACTTTTTTAGCCAAACAGAATCTTCAGAAAACTGTGATAAGGTTGCACATTCTCACTAGTTTTCCAGTTTATCACTACGATTTAGAAAACGGCTGTCGCTTAATAATGTTCGGCTTAAATGAGTTTTCAATTAAAGTTTCCAAACGTCTCCTTTTAAATATTTATACCTATTCTAGTACTCAGGTTTGTTGGTTGCTTTGACAAGAGCAAAATAAACTAAATAAAACAAAATTGCCAATAAAAATTAAATAAAAAAGTTTAGGTAAAAAAGACTTAGCAGGGGTTTTTAGTATTGATAGCGAAGTGTGACCGCAGGAGATGTACTGATGAGAAAAGAAGAGTCAAGGCTTGCATGAGGTCTTCCTCCTCTACTAGCTATGACGAACTTTTCATCTGAAAATGTGGTGAGTTGAATTCCACGCGAGGTAATTTTAGTCATGCGTTTACAAACATCGTTGGATAGAAAATTTAATTTAATTAAAGTCAAAACTGTTATGAGAAAAAGTTAAATACTATAACCCAAAACGATGAAGACATTTCATAAAATACCATAACAAAAAGGATGAAGACATTTCAATTCTCGATTCAAGTACCAAGTAACTTTTATAATAGATCGACATTGTCTTTTCAATCTTGAAATAAACTACATTACTCAGGTGAGTCGTTCAATATCATTGTTAAATGCAATCTATGTATTTGAAGTTTCTTGTCATGAATATATTTACACAAATTAGTGATTAAAGAAATTTTTTAAAAACGTTTTTTTATCTGATATTAAAGCAAGTTTAAAAATTGAATCAATTAAAAATCACACACCTAAAATGTTCAGGGTTTTTTTTTGATAATTTCTGGTCTTTTAGTTTACGTAAAAGTATAGTATTTTATCGTAGAAGAGAGAAATCGATCATTTATTTATAAAAAGAATTGAGCTATTAATAATTTCTATTTAATGTCTATGTTGTGATACTTGCAAGCGTTGCAAAATCGAAAAAGACACCTTTTAGTCAATTCTAAACCGTTTTGAACAATATTTCAGGCGACTGACATCCAAATAGATTCGAGTAGTGTTATTTTGATGAAAAAAATGTCAACAAAATTTTATGCCAAACCTCAAAGTGTCATTATTGTATGAGATAAAATAAGCTTTTAAGCTCGGTCAATTTTGGCATGTAAATTGTGAGAGGAATTCATCGTATTGGTCTTGTCGCAATGAAAATCTTGCAGTGATGAATGTTTCAAGATGTGGTATGGATTCTACTGTTTCATGTTAATTTTCTATTTATATTTATCATGGACTGAAAAGCCAAAGGTTAGTACAAAACTCTACAGCAAACATGGTGGGAAAGATGCTATCACAGTTATCGGATTTATGAATTTGAAATCTTAATTCTGAGTTTCAAGACGTATTCGCAAGAGAAATGTCGCGATGGGACATAACAGATCTTTGATTGAAGACTGAGAAATGTAAGTGTAAAGCATCAACGGAAGAAAACCAGCTGGTGTTCAATGGATAGATGCTTTCTAGCATTACAAGACTCCATACTTACCAAAGTCTAAACGGTCTTAGTAGAGTGTAGACGCACCATGGTGCAGTTCATAGAAACACACTGAAATCTGGGCTTGGCACCTGTAATCAACTTCGGCCACTAAATACTAATTCTGTTTAAATTTGCACAAGGAACCCCTCCGATTTCTAAGTGAATATCATTATTAGATATTGTTTTATAGACTCAAGAAATTTACCAAAAAACCGCCTTCTAAACAGATATGCTTTGAAATCGGAGCTGTCATGTTTAATATACCGCGGCCACACCACGATAAAAAGCAAGTAGTAATCCGTCAAAAAAATTGTTATGGTTTTATCTCATTGGTTAATAAATCCCTATTATATAAAAATATTTTTTGTTTAGTTTCAGCAAGTTTTAGAAAGTGAATATTTCCCTAAACAATAGTTAGCAGATGGAGTTTTAATTTCTAAGCGGCAAGTGTTTTTATTTCGTTTGTCTTAATGAATCTTATATAGTAATGGTGTGATTATTTTCCTTTAAACTGCGTTGCTGTCTTGCGGCATTTTGTCAAGTTTCAAAAAAAACGATTGATCTGGGGGAAAGAGAATGGAAAAGCGGAAAACTCAGATAGGAGTAGGTGTGAGCGAAACAATATCAAATCCTTGACAACCGTTGTTATCCGCCATGTTGGTGTACAAACAAGCACTCTAATATAAGGCTCGTGTTACGAAGTACGTCGTGACGGTTCATTTGTTTATTTTAGAACCATAAATAACCCAAAACACAACAACTAAGCATATGATTTTATTAAACACCAGGGAGACAATGAGAATCCAAGTTTGACTTCGTCTGTGATCGGAAGTGCAACAACAATGGTGATGGCTTGCGCTCGTTGTTGGGTCCTTGTTTAAAATTAAGGATAAAAACAAAGGATAAGCACCAATTTTTCAATGAAGATCAATCAAAATTAGTCTTTCTTCAGAATGCAAAAGGATATTTAGCCCGAGTTGAAAGTGAATCTAAAGGGGAAAAAAACTACGACGAAACAAAAGCTGTGTGTGAACGACATGTCAAGATCATTTCACAGAAATTGTACTTTTCTTTTTATTTAGTGATTGGTGTTCCTATTTTTACTGAAAGTAATGAAGGATTATTCCTGAAATTGTTTTCTCACAAAGGCATAATTTAGATTTGCAACAAATTAGCAGAAAAAACTTCCAAAAATATTATCGCCTTTCGAAACTCTCCGTGGTTTTGTCGGATAAATATGTAATTTCTTATAAAGGACGTTAACTATGGAATTTGAATCGGAATTGAAATAGCATCACCTTAATATTAATGTTAAGCCTGGCCAAATTATAGGAAATTAACGCTCTTGTTAATTGAGGTATTGGAAATTAATACGACTTAAATTAACGCGAAGTGAAGAAAAAATTACTTTCCAATAGAGAAAATTAAGGCGAAAGAGGTGCTAAAATTTCAAAATGAGGGAAATTAACGCGACCACACAAAAAAACAGAACTTGTAGAGACAACAGGAAAAAAATTATTGTAAAACACTGTTAACAAGGTAACAAAATGTGATGCAAGGATCTGGCAATTTTGAAAGAGAGAACAAAGAAAATGTCATATTCCATCGAGAAAGATAAGATTTACGACTCAACATCCATCTTATCCGAAATCCAAGAAGCAGATGTGTTGTTTCTGACAGCAAGCAGTAACAAAGAAGAAATATTGTAACGACTTACTGTATAGACTGTGAGAAAGTAGTGCGCGCAAAATAAAAGCTACTGTTTCCTAGTTGTCAAAAATGTTTGGAGTGTATCAAAACTTTGGGACAAAAATAATAGAAATTAACGTTGTGGAAATTAACGCTCCACTAAATTAAGGGAGCGGAAACTAACGCTCACAAAAACTAACGCGACTTAAATTAACGAGAATTTCCCAAATTTCCTATAATAAGGTATATCTTATGTTTTCTACAGATGTTAGTTTATTAACCAAAGAAAATACATGTAAAACAAAATTTTGGATTTGTTCATCATTGCCCATGGTCTTGAAATCATTATGACGAGATCGATACAATATGCGTAAAATGCGTTCTTAAATAAATTCACATTTGTTATATTTTCTTTATTTTTTATAAAAAAAACATTGAATGAAAATACAGACGGTAATCTTTACTCACATTTTCTACGTGTTTGGTCTTTAGATTTGAAGTATTTTAACCATTTATTTTTTAGTTTAGCCTTCATAGGAAAATGGAAAAAACATGTAATCGTCTTTTTCATGGAATAACGTAGAGCTATTCTAAAATATTTTGATCTTGAAAATTACAAAATTAGCAGATCAACATTTTGATTGAATTTTGTAAATTTTCCTGTGTGAAAAACCATCAATTTTTACTGCGCATATATGTTTTGATTTTGAGGTGAAAACACACACGAAGGCAAAAGCCACATGCAATGGACTTGCGTCAGTGCAGGCCAATTTCCCGATTGATCCTTGTCCATGCTTCGATGTAAATCAGCAATCTTGCAAAGGGCCTTACAACCCATGCAACGGGCCCAAATGATTGCTCCTTGGATCATTTATGCACTGGGAATGTCGCACTTTTGCCATATACTTTCCGGCACTGGTAATAAAACCAGACACCATATGGTGGTAAGCCTCTAAAGTTTTGAAGGCTCTGACTTGTGTTACAGTATAATAAGTTGTATCTAAAATCAAATACGACAGTAGATCTGTGGCTTCGATGGGAGGTAGACCTGAATCTGGATCGAACTTCGCGTGCCACAACGCAGCCGGATCAATGCCAATTACTGACACTTTCTCAATGTAGCTATGTTTTACCCGGCTTTCTAGACTTTTTCGAGTACTTCGGAACAAGTGTAGAATCTTCTTCATCTATTTTTTCAATGCATCTGGTTTCATTAAGAGTTAAAACTTTCTTAATTTATCGTAGATCTTAAACCAATTACAATTCTATTTCGTCACCGGTCTATGTCACAAGGAAATCACGTGAGATATGCGTGCGCACCTTCGCGTTCAGTTGCTTGTTAACCTTCAAAGCGTTTGGAACTACGTCGACCACTTTTACTGTTTTTAGCAAAAATTTTTTCCTTGAATCTTACGTAAAACGAACTACTACTAAACTTGGACCTGCCGGATCCAGAATTCAGAAAAATTCAGGGTCACTGCGTCGATACCAGCCTTGAAAATGGCGAGAAAACACTCATCGGCGAACGAGAGCCCGGACAAAGTTGGATTCACGACAGAATTGGAAAGAGATGACGAAGACAACCTTCTCCGATTCGATTATATGAACAACCCACCTCTAACGACAATCCCTGTCGCTTCAGCGAAAGCCAACGACACGTTGGAATCAACACTGTTGAAGATCAATGACAACATGTTGGCAGTGTCTCAATCCATGAGCTCTGTGCAAGAAACCCTTGCACGATTTGCCGATGGCCAGAGACCCTCGAAAAGGCAAAGAGTTGATGAAATGTCTGACTCAGACATCGACTCAAATAATAATGCTTCTGAATCCGACAGCGACACGCTGCTTAAAAAAGGAGAAAAGAGTAGCCCGACACGGGAGTCAAAAGATGATCTGCTCGACACGATTGCAAATGATCTGAATGCTGACGAGCAAACCGACCAAGATGTATCGGAAAAGCTCGCAAAACTCGTCAATAAGAGATGGTCGGAAAAATTAACCTCTGATAAACTAACAGAAAAATTAAAGAAACATTCCCGACCCGGGAACCTTGGTAGCCTAGTTGCTCCACGTGTAAACCCTGAAATATGGGCAAACATGGGTCACACGGCCAGACGAGTGGATCTCAGAGCATCAAATACTCAGAACATCCTTGCTAAGGTGGGCACTATTATTGCAAAATGTACTGACAATTTGCTCAAAGCCCGCGAAAAAGATGCCAAGAAAATTGACCTTGATGAAATGGTTAGTTTTCATACCGATGCTCTGGCGTTGTTAGGCCACTCGCAATATGAATTATCACTGAAAAGACGTGAGGCGATAAAACCTAGTCTCAAGAAAGAATATGCAGCGCTCTGCTCTCCAAATGTCCCAGTTACTTCGCTGCTCTATGGAGATGACCTTCAACAACAGCTTAACAACATAAAAGCGTCCAACAAAATTTCCCAAGTTTCAGCGAATGTGAATAAATCATACAAGGCTGGCTACAAAGGTAGTTATAGCGACAGTGGAAAACACAGACCATCAGACCAATATTACAAAAGGTCTTTTCATTCCCACAACCGATGGAAAAACCGTGGGGAAAAGTCAAAAAACTTCAAATCCCCCCTCTACAAGAAGAAGGAGGGGGGCAACAACTAAATATTAATGAGCTGACCATTGGAACCCTACAGGTTAGTAATTTTGAGTTTTATGTTGAAAAAACTAAGCAACTATTGTTGTCCCAGATTCAGTCCTTTAAAGCTGGCAGCATAAGTAAATGTTACTCGACATGGCTAGACTTAACCTCAGACCCTGAGGTCCTTAGCACGGTGAAAGGCCAGCTTATTGAATTTACTTCAACTCCTTATCAAGACAGGGTCCCAACACAAAAGAAATTCAGTGCAGAGGAAAACCCTATTATTCAGTCTGAGATTAACAAATTACTTCAGAAGGAAGTTATCGTACCTGCTAGAAATGAGCCAGGGCAGTTTATATCTACTATATTTTTAAGGCCTAAACCTGATGGCACACATCGGATGATCCTTAACCTAAAACAACTTAATAAGTCAGTTAAGTATGAACACTTTAAAATGGACACACTATGGACAGTAATTCGAATGATGAAACCTAACTGTTATATGGCATCAATTGACATCAAGGATGCTTATTACTCAGTCCCAATTGCTGAAACTGACCAGAAGTATCTAAAATTTGAGTGGCAGGGAGTACTGTACAAATTTACGTGCTTCCCTAATGGATTAGCATTGTGTCCAAGAAAATTCACTAAACTGCTTAAGCCAGTCTACTGTTACCTAAGAAAGAAAGGGCACCTTTCTTCTGGTTATATTGATGACTCATATCTGCAGGGTGATGGATACCAGGATTGCCTAGCCAATGTTGTAGATACGATAAAATTATTTGATTCACTGGGTTTCATTATACACCCCGAAAAGTCAGTCTTTATCCCTACACAAATTATCACTTTTCTGGGATTTGTCCTAGACTCTAGGACTATGACAGTTTACCTCACTCAACAAAAACAACTCAAAGTGAAAAATGCCTGCCTCCATATTATTAAAATTCAGAGACCAGTAATTCGATTGATTGCACAGTTATTGGGACTAATGACCTCCAGCTTCCCTGGGGTAATGTATGGTCCCCTGTATTACCGCAGATTGGACATGGCGAAAACCGATGCCCTATCCCAATGTGGGGATTTTGAGGGCACCATGGAACTAACACCCCCTGTTCTTGAAGATATAAACTGGTGGATAAATAATATTAACTTATCATATTATGTCATTGATCATGGGGAGCCCCAGGCTACCTTATACACTGATGCCTCTACAACTGGATGGGGCTGTGAATTTCAGGGAACCCCCACAGGGGGGTCATGGAGCTCCGTTGAGGCCCAGAATCACATTAACTACCTTGAAATGTTGGCTATTAAATTAGGACTAACATGTTTTGAGGACAAAGTCAGGCATCAGCATGTAAAACTCATGGTGGACAATATGACAGCAGTCACAATCCTTAATAACATGGGTACCAGTCACTCCTGGAAGCTTAATGAGCTAAACAAGGAGATATGGACTTGGTGTATTCATCGGGGAATATGGCTGACTGTAGCCCATATTCCAGGCAAAACCAATGTAGTTGCTGACAGAGAATCTCGTCAACATCGCAGAGAAATTGAGTGGACTCTGTATACAGATTTGTATGACGAGGGTATCTCTAAGCTGTCAGTGAAACCAGATATTGACCTCTTTGCCTCTAGACTCAACTATAGACTTAAACCTTACGTGTCCTACAAGCCTGACCCAGGTGCTCTAGCTGTGGATGCTTTTACTGTGCAGTGGTCTCAATATGTCTTTTATGCTTTTCCACCCTTTAGTGTGATCATGAGAGTCCTCCAGAAGATACAGCAGGATCAAGCAACAGGCCTGGTAGTTGTACCTTTTTGGCCGACTCAAACATGGTGGCCGCCTCTAACAAGGATGCTGATACAAGCACCACTAGTACTACCGAAAAGAAAGAACACACTGTACCTTCCTCAAGATCCCAATGCTGTACACCCACTGCACCGTCAGATGTCCCTACTCCTCTGCCACTTGTCCGGGAACATTTGCAAAGTCAAGGAATTTCATCTTCAGCTTCCGACATTATTATGCAGTCCTGGCGTACCAGCACCAGGGTCCAATACAGCTCTTACATTAAGAAATGGTTGGAATACTGTCGTAAATGGCAAATTAATCCAATTTCGCCACCTGTAGCAAGTGGGCTCAATTTTCTTGCAGAGCTTTATCACAAGGGACTCAGTTACAGTGCATTAAACACTGCAAGAAGTGCATTGGCCAGTGTCATTGTATTACAGGGCAACCAATCCTTTGGTAAACACCCGCTTGTTTCTCGTTTTCTAAAGGGAACATTTACGACTAGACCAGCCCTACCAAAATACAAGGAAGTGTGGGATGTGAACACAGTCCTGGAACATTTAAAAACTTTACATCCTGCAGAGGCTTTATCTTTAAAATTGTTGTCATTAAAAATAGTTATGCTTATGGCCATATTGTCAGGCCAACGCTGCCAAACCATTCATGCTTTAACTACAAAGGAAATGAAAGTCTCAAAGGATACAGTTATATTTATTGTAAATGATTTGTTAAAAACTACTAAACCTGGTAAAGAATGTACTAAGTTAGAATTTCTGTCCTTTAATGAAGATCCTCGAATCTGTGTAGTGAGGTATCTCTCTGAATATCTGAAGAGGACCAAGGAAATGAGGCATGATCATCATAAGTTACTTGTGAGTTATCAGAGACCACACAGGCCAGTGTCCAAGGACACTGTTAGTCGATGGTTGAAAGCTGAATTGAAACTTGCGGGCATAGATACTTCCACCTTTAGTGCCCACAGTACAAGAGCTGCATCAACCTCAGCTGCAAAGGCTCAGAACCTCTCAATTACCACTATCATGGACAGTGCCGGATGGGAAATTCAAACCTGGCGGCAAACCTGGAGACCACAGCACCAAAGGGTCCAAAACGCACGGGGCTCTAACATCCCCTGGCGTCCATGAAGCTACAACCCCTATCTAATTCCAGGGCACTCAACAATATGAGTGTTCGGTTCCGAGAAGTTTGAAGGGTTTGCAAAAAGGGCGCGCCTGCGGTATTTGGCTTTGTTCTGACTTGCCCTTTAACTAAATTCCGTCAGAGAGGGTGCCTGTTAGAAGGAGCTCAGGAAGCGGTTTCGAAAGGCATTCATGGGGGTCGGGCGATGGCATACTTTGGCTCGCGATGTTGGTTCAAACTTGCTGTTTTCAAGCTTTGCGTATTGAAAGGTTTCTCCGCGAAATAGGACCCTCATTGGCAGACACTGCGACACCGGTGGACGGGGGTGCTAGCTTGCCGTGCACACGAAGTTCCACCCCAGTTCGGCTACATAGAAATTACAGTTAGGTTTCTTTGTTCTTTTTTTCAACTTTTACCACATTAGTCTCAGTCGGTCATCCTGAAGCCCTGAAATGAACCATGTAGGTCTGATCTCCGTGGCAGAGTTGGAGCGCGGAAGCCCATTACTTGGTACCCTGTAGATTCCCGTTCTCGACACCATGTAGCTGTCACAATGCGCCTCGACTCTAAAACCTCTAAAACCTCTTAATGACCCCCGGCACCCCACGCATAAGAAGCATCTCTACAAGAACTGGCACCCTTGAGCCAGCCGCAGCTCAAAACTCTCAAGCTCCGAAAGCTAACCGCCTGAGGCTAAGAAAGCCCCAAGGCTTCCTTCATGTCGGACGGACAGCATCATGTCAGCGCTGTATTTCGGGCGTTTAAAACTAGATGCCCGCGAGAGATCTGCGGTTGTAGTCTGCAAGTGCGCACAAACTTTTGAATTCACCGTTCTGGCAACGGCTAACTTTCCAGATCACCTCGGACTTAGCAGGCTCAACTTTAAAGATTCCTGCATATCTGGAGATGCGATTAAGGAAAGTTGAGCCTCACCTCTGGAACAGGCAATCTGGAAATCCTTGCATACGCGGCTGCAGAGCTGTTGCGACAACACCCACTTCGGACCCGAGCGAGCGCACGTTTCTGCGGCTGCGGCGTAGCAGAAGCAAGGGATGAACTTGGTATGCGTGTTACGCCGGAGAGTTCTTTGACACGGCTCGCGGCACGACGTGCAAGGGCTTCGGGGACCTCTCCTGAGCTGCTGGTTCAGGGGCGAAAGAGTTCTGAAGGCCAAGGCATGGGGGGGCTTTCGATGTCCAGGGCCGGGGCCGTTTCGGTGGCGCGTCTAAGGCGCGCGCGCGCGTTTGGGCGCGGCTAATGCAAAAAGACGCTGCACGTTCGTGCACCCACGGGCACAGGCCTTTTTGGGATCAGGGCTTCCAAGTCAGCATTTCTGCATCCTGTCAGGGTTCAGGGCTTCTCCTTTCAGGGTTTTGGGGTAGCCCGACCAGGCCCCAAGCGATCTTCAATGTGTACTAGTAAGCGGTACTGCTAAATACGGATTGCTGCCTCACCAGTACAGAAGTATTCGAAGCACAGAATGTGCGCGAAGCTTCCGTCACATCAGCCGTCATTCGGACATTGGTGAAAATCCGAAATGCTGTCGAGTCCCAATGCTGCTAGATGAGTTTGAACGGCGGCGCGTGTCGGAACACAGCGACTTTTTCTAGCAGCAGCATATGTGCACTTAGGACTTAACCTTGCATAGGAAATATTGCTGTGCCCCGAAACAGATAGGATGCTCCGCCGCCTGCATTCTCGCC
>JAOBAY020065762.1:0-12330 GCA_025331085.2 Zoanthus sociatus
ATGAAGTTCCAGCTCAACGATGTCTTTGTTCTTTGGAATGCTATCAACAACTTACAGCTAAACCAGAGCTCCAGTCTATTTTTGTTTTATGAAGAGTATAGAGTGCTTATTTCTTAATTGTTTCATAAAAACCCAAAAACATTTACTAAAAAGATTCTCACAGACGAGTTCATCGCGCAAAGCAGTGCATGTATCCAATTATTATATAAATTAGACGTACAAGATAACTATATAAGCGGTTTCTTGTGACGCGCACTTGTCGATTAGACTATATACATTTTCAGTTTTTATGGTCTACCAAAGGAATTCTACATTTTAATTTCAATTAGTTTCTTGTATTCATCTTAAGATATCTTCATTTCTTAAAAAGTGAAATAATTTAAAGATAATGTTCTTCATGCATATTGAAAGCCTTGTTTTTCTGTCGTAATAAAAACGAAAAGAAATAAGGTAAATTTAAGCATTTGTTATCTATGCAATAACTTTAGTTTAGGTTCGTTGAAGTGCCTTCGGTTTAATGCTGAAACAGACATAAAAATTATAACTGTATTTCTTATGATTTTCAATTCAAAAAATTGAAAGGAATATATTGAAAGTTTTTCTTGTCTGATTGAAGCAAAAAACTTGGAACTCAAATGCAAATATATAACAATATTAGTCCGAAAGCCAATCGTAACCGTTTTTGTGGTTGCATAAATGCAAAGTGCTTGTTTTGTCAGGTTTTTATCGCGGAGGAGATGACGAACAAAATTAATCTTTATTTCAAAATAGATAGCAAATAATTTAATGTCAAATAACTTTAGTCATGTTTGAGCCCAAACTGCGCCAGTGAATGCGTTAATTTTCTTATTACATAAACCTTACAAAGGAATGAATCAACAGCAAAATTGATTAAGTGAAAGAAAACAAAAATGTAATTTCAAAATGGGAAAAAAAGTGTTAATCTTTTGCTGTGGATGCACCTGCTTGATAAAGAATGAACAAAATGATGACTTGCATTTACAAAGAAAACACTTCCTTAAAATTATCTTTTTGCTAATGGAAAGACATTTATATGTTTTTATGCAACACTTGCCTATTACACGCGTGGATATATCAAGATTAATGGTTAAGTTTTTAGTATGTATTGACAATTTCCAATCTATTCTTACTGTTTTATTCATTATTTGCATATAGTTCACACCTTATAGAATATTAAAGTCAACGAAACAATAGTCAATTGTTTCTTTGATTATGAAACAGTCGCAAATGACCCTTCAGTCTTAAAAAATCAACTGACATAAATCAAACTTTCCTTTAGGATAACTACCATATGTTGAAAGGATTTAGAAAAAAATAATAATTAACATTCATGTGATCGATAACAGTTTTAATAAAATTTGTTTTTCGACGAAGGAAGGTGGTCAGTGCAGTGAAGTAAAATTAAAAGCTTATATCACAGAAGACAGAATAGTTCAGTTCATGCATTCACTGCCGTCAAGAACACTTCATTATATCGAGTTTGAATCGAGGTAAGAAATCTAGTCGATTACTCAATCAAAATCAGATTTTTTAGTATTTCAACAAGATCGTCTTTTAATTATTACTGATGTCACTTTTTTAAATCAAACAACTTCAACCTCATGGTTTGGTGCATCTTAAGTTTTCAAAATACTTAAAAACTTTACCCAATAAATTTGCTTCTCTTCTTATTTTGAAAATAGAAAATACATATTAATTTTAACTTACTCAAGTAATTACTTTCTTCTTCCGATATAAAAACATAAGAACACTAGAACATAATAAGATCTCATTCTTATTCATTTTAGCTTCATGTTTCTTTTCCTGTTCTTATAAAGCGAAACAAAATCAGATTGTTTGCGGTAACACCCGAAGTTTAACTGTGTCGAAAATGAAAGGTTGGTATGCTGAGGTCGGTTCATTACATGATTGTAATATTTTTAATTTTGTGGTATTAGAATTCAGCAAGTACGTTAACATTAATGAGAACAATCTGAAATCTTTTTAAAATTTGAAGTATATATATAATCTCTTTCCGTGCGCGAGGACGAAATCAAATTGAAAAACAAAATAAGATATTCGCATGTCTTAAAAGTGAAAAAGTTGAAAGTGAAAAACCTGCAGTTTAAATAATTTTTTTAAGCAGGTTTTCATTTTCTTATCGCATAAATAGCTTGGACTTCTAGGCACTTTGAACACAAATTACACCGACGAATTACAAGTGCATGAAGAAAAAGTAACATTAATGTCAACAAACTAAAAAAAAATTAAAAACCCACTATATATAATTCTGTTGATTTACTGTAACTAAAATTAAAAAAAAGTTATAGAATACAGTTTTTGTTTGACATTTCTAGTTAACGACAAGTAATTCGCTGTTTGATCTAGCAAATCAAATGAAACGGGAATTACAAAAATTGCTTTTTGTTCGAGCAAAGATTAGAACTGTAGAATGCCATTACTTATTTATGTACATCTCCGCTAGCGTCTTTTTATGATTAGAATTATAAATATTTTACAATCATTATGGGCACGACTCAGTCAATGTAATTATAAAGGTTGGAGAAGGTGATCCAGAGTACGGTATTGTGGCGTGTGGGCTGGGAGAGAGAAAAGACAATGAAGACGATTGACTTGCTGAATTTTGCCTTGCAAAAAACTTGATAGAGGTGAACACGCTGTTTCAACATCCAAAAAGAAATAGTAATACATGGATAACACCAGGTGGGAAAACACGAAACCAGATTGATTACATCATGGAAATTAAGGTGGCGGCTCAGTATACGAGCGTGTTAGATGCAAAGTCAAGACCTGGAGCAGGCTCCGACATTGATCACCTTCTAGTGCGTGCGAGGCTGCGCATAAAGGCACACAAGAGAAAAATAAAAGCCCCGTTGAAAAGGTATTATGTCAAAAAAACTAAGGCATGAATCCATCAGAATAGAATACCAATTAGAGACCGAAAAAAATTGTTTAGAAGCGCTGCTTGATGCGGTAACAGATGAGAAGAAGAACTGTTTAAAGAAATGGAAAACATCTGGAACGAGTGTGATGCTCAAAAGCTGGAATACGTGAAGACAGTAAAAGAAAGACCGTGGATATCTCAAGAGATCATAGAATCGCTGAAGCTAAAACGAATTGCAAAAAGGCAGCAACACCCTAGTTAAATACAAGAAACTAAAGAAAGAAATAAGATGAACAATAGGGTTAGACAAACAAAATTGGCTGGACAAACAATGCGAAGAAATCTAGAAATGCAACAGAGACAACCTCTTAAAATAAATGTTTCAGAAAATCAAAATCGTTAGACACACACACAGTTTAAACTGCAGCAAATGGCAATAAACGACGCAAATGGGACCGTGCTAACCTCAAAGGAAGCAGTAATCAACAGATGGACAGAGTATGGGGGAAGTATGGACACTCAGAAAACATATGATTGTTTCACGACATCACGGAAGAATTAGAACCACCATCGTTGATATCAAAGATAAAGGAAGCGATGAAAAAATAAAGTGCGGAAAATTGCCAGGACTGGATAACATTCCGGCAGAACTGTTCAAATACAGTGGCGAGTTTGGAGTCTAGGCCATATACACAGACTGTGTTGTAAGATGTATATGGAAGAAAAACGGGCAATGGCCAGAAAGTTGGTGACGGCGGGAATTTATTATGTTGTTCAAAGCTGGAAGCCCAAAAGAATGTTCCAACTATCGCACAATTGCTTGTCACTTAAGCAAGGTCTTTCTCATCATAATATTTACTCTATCGCATCAAAGCAAAGATGGAACTGGAACTACCTAATGAGCAAGCTGGCTATCAAATGAATCGCAGCACATGGAACATGCTGGCATGCCTTTAGATGCTAACAGACAAAGAACTGGAAGAAAGTGGGCAACTCCACATGGTTTTCATCAATTACTCAAAGGCTTTCGATAATGTCAGTCATTCTCAGCTGTTCAACATAGTGTTGGAAATAGGATCCCCGAAACAACTTTATACCGACAAATCTGCAGTCATCAAATGGAGCAATGCAAACAGTGACAGCTTCAGTCTCGATAAAGGCGTCAGACAAGGATGCATTCGATTCTTTCTCGTCACCTTTTCAGCTTATACACGGAACAAATTAAGAGTGAAGGCGGATATGCGAACATCGAGAAACTAGGCGTAAAATTCAAAGGAACTCTAATAACAAATCTGCGTTTTTCAGTTGACACGGTAAGCTCGTTGAAAAAGTGAACACAGCCGAAATAAAAAGGTAGCTGAGCATGAATGCAAAGAAAACGAAATCAATGACACTAGGAGGTAATAAGGCAGAAATCAAGGTCTGCGATGAGAAGGTTAAAGATGGAAACTCAACAAAGGATGTGAAAATATAAATTGGAATGGCGAAGGCTTTAAATATCTGGAAGGACAGAAGTATTCCAACGGTATTAAAAGTGAAATTAATGAAGAGCTTGATATAGTCGCGGTGATGTGCAGAAGGACAGAAGTATTCCAACGGTATTAAAAGTGAAATTAATGAAGAGCTTGATATAGTCGCCGTGCACATATACGGGTGTGAAGGTTAGGTAATCAAGAAAGAGGAGGAAGAACGAATAGATGCAGCCGAAATGTGGATATATCGAGGAATGTTACGCATCTCGTGGCGGGAAAGGAGAACAAATGACAGTGTTCTTGAGGAACTCGGACTTAAGCGCGAATTCTTGAACAAGATAAAAGATTTAGGAAATTAACTTTTCTGGAAAATCAGAGTTGTTTAAATTAATATTTCAAAGCGTCCCGATAAAAACAAACAGAATATGGTGAATAAAATCCTGCACTTTATATAGTTTGTAAGAAATTCTAACACGTGACCGTGATAGCATGTAAGTTGCACAATTGTTACCAGTAAAAAGGTTCAAGATGTATGAATAACATATCGTTAAAAAAAGATAGATACAAATCCCCAATGATAATTCCTCAAAAGTGGCTTTTAAGTGTTTGCAAATACAAGACTCAATAGTCGATATAATTCCTCAACAGCGGCGCCTGACATATTGAAGCATTTTCAATTGTCATCCATGTGATATCCAGACTGCAGTCCTCAACACCGCTCTTTTTGACAAGTTATTATTATAATAATTATTATAATTTTTTGTAAAAAATATAAAATTATTATTACAAAGTAAATATATACATATTTAACAACTATCCCCCAAGGGGAGCTGAATAGTGGTGGATATTTACCGGGACGGGAAGTGAGGTGAATAGGAGGATATTCGGTGTTTGATGAACCAATCTGAGTGCGCGGAAAGTTGCTATTCACCTAGCTTGATACTAATCTTGGTTATTATAAACCAACAAGTGGACTAATGCAAATCCTGCATTTTGATTGGCTGCGCTACTAGTGGTATAATAGTAATAGTTATCGAGTAGAGAAAAGATGGCGTATCAAAATAGTAATAAGTTTTACTATAGAATCAGAGGATTTCATCAACAATTTAATTTGTGCATCCTTTTTCGATCGATTACTGGGTTTATACTAAACCAATTAGACCTATCGGCCTCATGGACTACGAGTTTGAATAGCCCATTCGGCCTACGGGCTCACGGGTTATTGACTCGTAGTCCATTCGTCCTCGAGGTCTAATTGTTAAATATCGCGAGTTACGGGAGCCAATCAGAGCGCGCGAAAATGGATATCGGTTGCTTGGTAAATACTAAATATGTATATATAATAATGGTAATATAGTAATAGTTGAACTTTGTGTGCTTTCTCGTTAGTAACAATCTTTTCTTTGGTAGGGCTGAGACGACTAAGACGTTATGTACCATCACACTATTGAAGAATAACCGAATACTGGCGTTTCAAAGCTATAATCTATTAAAACCACTGACAGACCATTGAGGGATTGGTAATACTCCAACACTCCATCGCCAATCACAACCACTGATTGTTTTAGATGAAATTGCTAATGTTTAACGCAACAAACACAAGCACCAACACAACCGGACAACAAATACAAAGATATTCCAATGAACCGTTTGGTTCGTTGGTTTTCCGCATGACTCTTATTGCCTGTACTCTTCTGATTGCTTTCCTGGGGAATCTAGTCGTAATCAGAGCGGTGTACCGCGTGCCTGGCAGGAGACCTTTTGCTTATTTATTAATCCTAAACTTGGCCATTGGCGAGCTATTAAACGTCGTCTTCTTGCCGTTTATTTTTTTCTACGAACAAACAATGGATTGGATATTTGGTGAGTTCCTCTGCAAGATCATCAATCCCCTGCAGATCATGTGTCTGACTAATGTCACTGTCACCCTGGCCGCCATTGCTGTGTATCGCTGGCGCGTATTTACTGTACCTTATAAGAGAGTCGTTTCTCCACTCAAAACCAAGCTGCTGATTGGTTCATTTTGGTTCGTTGGCGTGACACTTGCTGTGCCCTTGCTTTGGTTGCGTGACCTAACACCGAGGGGAGATGGACGAATGCGGTGCAGCTGGAAGACGTACGATTATCGTGGCGCCTATGCAATTGTCCACAATATTGTTTGTTATGTCATTCCTTTTGTGGTCATGGCAACGGCGTACACAATGGTTGGCTTAAGGCTTCGCCAGCATATTGTAGTTACAAAACGAAAAGAGACAATTGATCGGAATAACTCGCTGCCAACTTCGCAGATAGAAATAAATTTGCTTACCGTTAACGCCAATAGGAAACAAAATCCTTTCCCCACACCACCCTTTGAAAGGCGTCATCGTGAGTCTACTCAGCTCGCCCGAGCTTATGTAGAAAACAAGGGAATCGTTGAGATGGAGCACGATCTGATTCGAATGATGTACATCATTGTGTTTAGCTTCATTGTGTGTTACATTCCTTATCAGTTGTTCTTCATACTAAACCACATGGGGATCTGGAAGAAATCCGTTGCCAGATTCGTATTAATTGCAGCTGGGTATTTTCAGTGGCTAATTCTTCTGCCGAGTGCTCTTCACCCGCTGATTTATGGTACTAAGAGCAAGTTCTTTGCCAAAGCTTTCTCAAGTTTGTTTTTTTGCAAGTGATTGCGATAATGATAGCAAAGCGTAAGCATTGCCAGATGTTCATTTTGAGAGTCGTCTTAGAACGTTTTCATTTTAGCAGCGAATAGCCTGTTATAAGCAAATAGCATCAGTGAGTGCATGATTCATATCGTATTGATTGTAAATTCAAACTCCGGATAAGATGTATAATCAAGTTAAATGCAATCAATGAACACACCAGCCATTTCTTTGCGCTATAAACCTCGATGGATCATTCAGTTCACGTCCAGGAATTTTTAAAACATCGCTAGGCTAACTTAAATTATTTAAGAGTTAGATATTGTCGATAGTTTGACCCACACACTTTCCATCTTTACTTGAAAAGTTATATATCAATAACAATTCTTTACGTTATTACTATTTTAACACTTCGATTCCTTATATATATAACAGAATTGAACACTTTTTGCCAAGGTAGACTTTATATATAATTTTGCGTCATTCTTACATTTTATTCTATTCAACATCAAAATATTTTCAAACAAGAGTATTGATATCTAGAGAAGGCTCAGTCTCGGTAACCAGTTTGGAATCTCGCCAATAAGCTTAGGATTTTGCATATGGATTTTTTATTACACAAAATATTTGGCTATTCGGGAAGGTTAGTGTAAAATGACGTTCATTGGGTCATTATTTTAAACAAAATTTATAGACTTGTACGTTTAGTATGCAAGCCTCACATGCAAAGATTTTCTGCTTAGCCTATGGTGGCCGAGGATTGTCAAAGAGAAAATCCTTATTTCTACAAAAGTATTTTTTAAAATCAATGATGCTTTTATTTTTTTACCAGTTTCTCAGTTGTGCTTTAATTTATATTTTTTGCTTCTCACGTATTTTTGTCCACTATTTTTTATTAAAAACTTTCAAATCCATTTTTGTTTTATTTTTATTTGCAATGCTTTTATTGCTCTGTTATATTTCAATTTGATTTTATTTCATTTTAAAACTAGAATTAAATTAAATCGTGTACGAACGTTGTCACATGGCCGAGTGTTGTCCCTGGGCTCGAGTGAGACTGGGTACTACCTACTACTTGGGCCCAAGCCATCCGATTACGGTGCCAACAGCAGAACCAGTGTTAAGTTAGCCAAGTTTTGACATTATGAGAAATTGTCAAACTAATGAGAAACTTGCTGGGGTTTGGCTTAGTTTGTGTCAATTCAACTGCTGACTTGAATACCTTATTGACTGCACTACCCACAGCTTCATCCTGTGAAGAGCTCAAACTTGCTGCTTTACGCTTGCTCGTCTTGTTCTTCTTCCGGATCTGCTGCTTTTCCGAGTCTTATTTGGAACTTGGTACGAATTGCAGTGTTTTCACAACTAGACGTTGCATTTAGTTGAGTAGGAGTTGCTAAGCCCGAAAGCGGGACAGGGGCATGCTCTCCCCGAATATTTTGAAATTCTAGACTCTTTGAGAAGCATTCTCCAGAAGTTTGAGAGGCAAAATGGTATATTTCAGATACCAAAAAACAGTGACATTTTTATTAGGTTCTAAAACTCCGGCCAAAACATTGCAATTCTTTCGTTCAAACAAGAGTTCAAGAAAGTAACTGAAAAATTAATTTTGAAAAAGCAAAATAGTTATGACGCATGTGATTGATAAATGAAGTCATAAACGTGGACGGAAAAAACGCATAAGGAAAAGTAAGTGTTGCAATTGGAAAAGTTACCGTCGGATGCGACGGCCGACGGCTAATTTTGAAAACACTGAACTGCTTCGGTCTAATTTTAGAATATTTCTGTTCGGCCTTTCCATACACGTCTGAGGTAAGCCGTTGCACTATCTACATATCACCTTGAAATTTTCTTGTCCCTTTCCCCATCTGTAGCATTTTTCTACCTCTTTTGTTCCTGTATCTATTTGTGTAGTGCCCCCATTTGTCTACCAGTTTTGATTTCAGTGGGACGGTCACATGCAGAAAAAGCAAAAGGTAGAACCCAGTCTCACCTGATCCCAGTGACAACACTCGGTCATGTGACAACGTTCGTCCTCAATTCAATCTAATTTTAGTCTCAAAATGAAAATATATCAGAGCAATAAAAGCATTACAAATCGAATTAAAACAAAAGTAAAGCTTAATTTTTGCAATAAAAGATAAGAGACAAAAGTACGTGAGATGAAAAAAATAAAAATCAAAGCACAAGTGAACTGATAAAAAAAAGAAAAATATTATTATTTTCTCTTTGACAATACTCGGCCACCATACTTAAGTGCTTTGCAAAGCTTCATCCAAATCGGAGCTATTCATTTTCAAACGTTAATGTTTTTTTTCCATTCGAAGAAACTTCTCACTGTATGTATTTGCAATATGTACTGTTTAAGTTCTGGTTGAAAATCTATGGTCGTAGCTAGGATTTTTTCAGTCGGGGACTAAGTCCTCTGAAATCTTAAGAGAGCACTAAAAATCTAACAAAAAACATCGTATTTCTTTGATACGCTTCCATGCATCTCTATCAAAATCTGGAGGCGGGGGGGAAGGGGGGGGGGTTAAATTGCCCCCCTGCCCCCTGGTAGCTACGATTATGAAATTGCTGCAAGAAGCATTCGAGCTTTCGCCGATCAACGGCATCACCGGCGATCAAAGAGAAAAAGTATCATGCTGACTGAAAGATAACCTCCATAGACTATTTAATTCGAAATTTTAATTGTTTGATATTTTATAACATTTGCTTTATTGACAACAATATGTTTTTTTTTCAGTTTGTTTGATTCAGGAATTTATGTGACGATGCTTTTCGAAGTGATGCGAACATTCTGCAAGGTAAGCTATCAAAACTAAGAAATTCCATTGAAGAGATTAGGTATTTAAACTAAATACTGCAATCACGTGGTTATCTATGTGACTTTAAATTAATACTTTAAATTATTTTTATTTGTATTTGGCAGGTTGTTTTTCTGTTCTCGACGCTACTGATAGCGTTTGGAATAGCTTTCATGGTTCTATTCCAGGATGAGGTGAGCGTACTGCCGCACATATATGCATGGACTAATAATATTAGGGCGGTGGCTGGCACAATCTTTATTTTTTACAAGCTACAAATTATGTCATTGAGTAGGAAGACGGAGTTCCCATGCACCTATGTGGTATATTTTTCTAACTTGCATTTTTGTAATCCGCAAGATGTCTAGTAAACGAATTTGTGTGTTCCCATCTCGAAATATTGTCCCAAGGCCTTGTTTTGGCAGCCTTCATGGCGGCCATTTTGGCGGCAATCTTGCATTTCAGATGAAATCTATAATATTAATCGACTTTGAACTGGTCATGGAAAGAGGCAATTGACCTTTTTTTTCAGTATGATTTTGCCATAGGAAATACGTTTAAAGTTTAATTTACATGACATTAACAAGAAAGGTACATTTTTATAATTGCCACATAATTATGTCAGTATAATTTACATTCAAAATCTTAAAAAATGTCAATTATACTCGTTACAATTTATAAGTGAAACGTTTTCTTTATCTACTCGTTGGAGTTTCCAAAATTACAATCCCTTGAACCTGGCTGCCTTTCCAAAGTGACCCTGGTGCACCCGGTCTTCATAGGATGTATATCGCTCCACGATAGTGAGCGTAGAGGGTTAAGCATTGCGAGGTCGGGGTTTTCGCAATTACAGAGCTGTACTAGACTAAGCAGTGCCATAGGGTTTTAGAACTCTTCATTCTCCTCTTCAGCGAATCTCTCAAATAATAACCTCTGCATAGCTTCACTAACTGTTTTAGGCAGAACAGAGCTTTAGCGTATGTCTTTCCCTTCAACACGCCACTTAGGCAACCAGTGGTAACTAGCTCAGCCTCAATTAAGATCTTAGAGTAGCCTTAGCCCCTGCATTTATTGCCTGTCACCATGCCCATATAATTCATTCCTGTGTGGAATGGCCCTAGAATGATTACATGCTTCAGTGTACTCATCTGCAAATTTCAAGATCAGGGAAAGGGCCTTCATATTTCCACCAAGATTGAAAGTGTGCAGTACATACGACTGACCGTCCTCTGAACGCCTCAGCAGCTCCTTGAACATTGAGACTTTTGTAAAGAGCTGCTTGATGGGAGTAAAATAGTTAATGGTTGACTTTTGGGTGGGCATAACGCCAGTAGCTGAGATGAAGCCACCAAACCCTGGCACAAGTTGCTTCTCTCCACTGCTCCCCAGTACCCATACAAGTGACGAGACTTGATACTCTTGAATGCACCTTAAGTAAACTTCGCCGTTTACGATGGGCGGAGTGAGCACAGCTCCCTTAGGAAATTTGGGCCCGACTCAACTATAGATGTGGATTGGGGCCAGGGTCTCGGGTATATCAAATTTCAGGGAGCGTGTCGTGCTCCGTTTATAGATAAGAAGTGTCCGGTTCTCACCGGTACTATTTACCACATTTGAGCTAAGAATATCAGTTGTTATTCTGTTCATGTTGTCCCTCTCTTGATGAAACACCTCGTTTCCCTCGCTGGTAATAATCTGGGGAGTGAGGAAGGTGGAAACCTCATCTATGGCCTTACCTAGGGCTGTTTCAAGTTCCAAGGGGTATTGTGCTGTTGAGGACGTGCTGTATCATCAGGTGTTTTGCAACACTTTAAACAATCCTGGTTTTTAGTAAACTTCTGGTGACTACCTCGGTGATAGCCTATTGCTTCCAAATTTTCGCGAGCAAGATTTTCTGGAATCTGATTACAGGCACCTTGAATGCAATTCGGTGAGTCTTGAGGTTCCATAAATTGCCTGTGACGGATATAATGTAGCTGAATAAGCTTCTCAGAGGCATTATACATACCTGTAAAATTGACGTGCTGAATGCCATTCACATGTAAAATACAACAGCATGCTTCCGAAGAACTTCTTGTTCATCGGCGTGGTTACTTTTGCGTTTCATCCCTTTTGAATTCTAACACTGTGTTTTCTTGAACGATATTCAAGCGGTTTACAGCCATATAAGTGCAGTTGTTTAGGAATCATATGCAAGAACTTATGTACGCCGCCATGTTGGATTTAATGAGAACTAATGTGCGTGTCCCATGCCCTATCCGTTCACACTAAATTTATTGGGAATTCCTGGCAATTTTTGTAAACATTTTTTTAAAAAAAGTTTTGAAATACTGGAGGTATCTTTTCTTCTTTCGTTTTAATTAATATTGAAATGGCGTTGAATTTTAATTGTACAGTAACCAAATTTTACATATTTTCTGAGTTTTCATTTATCAACAAGGTAAAAATAGCATTTGCCATTGGCTCTTTGTTGATAAAACGCTCTGTTTGGTGTCCAG
>JAOBAY020065772.1:0-12330 GCA_025331085.2 Zoanthus sociatus
ACTATTAGACCACTAGTAGCGTAGCCAATCAAAATGCAGGATTTGCATTAGTCCACTAGTAGGTTTATACTAATACTCATTTATACTTGCCGATTATTTAAATACCATTAGGAGTTATCTTCAATTTATTGCAGGTCTTTAAGTTACGGAGCAATTGGTTCAATCATAGGACACGAGTTAACCCATGGTTTTGACAATACAGGTAAATATTCAGTATTATCTCTAAAATAATATGGATATTGCGTGCGTTTTGCTTGGTATACAATTACGTTTTAAGAATGTTGTGGGCATTTACACTTAATGTATACATACAGCCTTCGTACATCGTCCTTTCTTACAGTGTGTTTCTTAACGCCGGTACACCGGTAAATTGTACCGACGTTCCCCAACGGCTGTACCGGTTTTCCCCAACTCGAAAAGATACTTG
Organism: Zoanthus sociatus; assembly: GCA_025331085.2. Taxonomy (NCBI): domain Eukaryota; kingdom Metazoa; phylum Cnidaria; class Anthozoa; order Zoantharia; family Zoanthidae; genus Zoanthus; species Zoanthus sociatus. The sequence goes on from JAOBAY020065772.1 coordinate 428, forward strand.
AGCATTCGGAGCTTGATGACCTCGTACCCACTCCAGGTGTACCTGCTTTCCCAGTTAGTGTACCTCACTTCCCAAGCCTTGAGAAACACACTGTGTTAAGACGAAAAAAAAGATATTTTTTTAAAAAAAACTAAAACATGTTCTCCGATCCGTGCCTTCAAATTAACAACGAGATGTAAATCTTTTGCAAACCTTTTTAAAAACCAGGCATAAACTTAGAAAAGTTGAAAAAATTCCAGCGTTGGACTTACATGAATACATCTGCAAGTTTATCATTTCGGTTAGAACCAAAGATGGGAAAGAATAGGCCGTTATATATCACTAGCTTTAAAATTCTCTGTTTTCCCTTTGCTGAAATTTTGAAAAAAAAAAGTTCAAGTTTACACGGTTTCAAGCGAATAAAACTCATTTCATTGTCTAGATATTTTGAAAAGATGTTGAATTTTTAAAGAGGGTATGACTGTGAGTAAATAAAAACCATTTTATCAGCGTCTTATCGCTATTAATAGCTCACTATCATTTCGGTCAGACAACGGAACAACTCTCCATGGCTGCTAGCAATTAGGCTCACTATGTTTAATGGTAGTTTAAAGAGGTAAAGCCCGCTACCAACGTGGCCATAGTGCCCAATATAGTGGTTTCAAGGCATACGTAGCTATATACTAGCATCTTTAATATTTGTGCTATCTATACCCGATATGCGATTTGCTTTAACTAGTATAAACCATATTTAACTTTGTATTCTCTATAAGGAATATTAACCCAAACAATTATTATAGGAGCATCTTGCATTTTTTGTGCAAATACACTTTTTTTTACAAGAATATACTTTATAAGAATATTGAGGCTGAAATCTTAAGAATATTTTAAGAATAATGCTGAGGCTCAGATCTTGTTGAAAATATAATTTGGCATGTTTGAAAAAAAAACATTACTGATTACATGTAATGCAATTGCACTCTTATCCCAAATGGCAAAGCCATAGACAGATTTATTACCTTGAAGCTCTTCGATACCACATGCAGTCACCGACATTCCCGAAACTAAAAATCGGCAAAAATAAGAACACCCAGCCTCGGTCCTAAAAAGAATAATCTTATAAAAAAAAGAGTGCAGTCGAATTCCTGGAGTATTTATACCTTAAACGATGATAATGAATACTCTAATAGCAACAAGAGTTTCACGTTGATTTCCAAAAGCCAGCATAAAGTTTGACGTTCTTTCTATGCTACATTACAGGTCGAAAGTTTGATAAAAATGGAGACATTGTACAAGAATGGTGGAGCAAATCGTCCCTTAAAGAATTCAGCAAACGAGCAGAATGCATCGAAAAGCAATACTCCAAATACAAAATACAAAACAAGTACTCGGTAACTAAAAATTTGATTTTAAAAATGACATGATATCGAAATGGTAATGTGTGTAATGAAAATGAGAGTGATAGTAAGGCAGTTTTGCTTCCTAAATTATCATTAATATTATTGTTGCTATTTCACCCCGTGCAATTTTCTATATTCTAACCACTTGTTAATGTTGGCAAGATGTCGAAACGTAGTTTATGTAACTTATCTGCTTTAGTTTTTCTGGTAAATATTATCTCAAAAGCTGTTGTTATCAATATCATTACTGTTATTGTTTTTATTACCAATGATATTATTATTATTATTATTATTATTATTATTATTATTATTTCTCCGGTCTGTAAGATAGCAGCCAATGAAAGGGTTCCGTCTTATTCCGTGTTGAATTTTCTCGCTTTAGAGTGTGCCGGGTGATCTGTTTTCAATACAACAGTGAGTTTTAAACTAGCCTCAATACTTTGTGCTTGCAAGACAACTTCCTTACCAGGGTTCTCTCCTGAAACAGAGTGAGACCTTGGTTGGGTCTGGTCATGTGTTTCCCAGAGTCTGGGAGATTACAAATAAACAATTCGTGGGAGGGGCAGTTAAGTGTGAAATTTGTCACTTTTCTTTCATCCCTGGGCTAAGAGACAACAAATTTTCACACTTAACTGACTCTCGCTCAAATACTTTTTTTGTAATCTCCCAGAACCTGGAAGACACGTGACCACACCCAACCAGTGTCTCTCTCCGTCTCAGGAGAGAACCCTGGGAACGAGGTTGCTTGCAAGACTGATTCGTGACGTCTATCTGTGAACACCAAAAGAACCCGTAGAAGCTGAAAAGTTGGAATGAAAAAAAATTCATGAGGTCTAACAAACTCAACACATTTCTCGTGCCCTCGTACTTCCCTAGTGCTTTATTGCTGAACACAGCCACGGTTTAAGCTGTAAATATCTTAAGTAGATCACGAGCTCAGCCCATTTTTTTTATACCTTCCTAACCGTAAAAAAATTGTATTGTTTCAAACTGCAATTAATACAATTTCCCAATCCAAATATTAAAATTTGAATAATAGGAAAATTTAGCTTAATCTCTGCTGTTTGATTTGCTTCTTGTAGCTCAGTGGCAAAGTAACTCTTGGTGAAAATATTGCTGACAATGGAGGGACAAAACTTTCCTATTTTGTGAGTCATATAACTTTCAGCATTACAGATTAATCGTGTTTAGTATATACCAGCTACGCGCGATTTTATTGGTTAGAAATAGATCAGGAGAGACAATATTTACCTCCGAAACAGCGAGTAGATAATAGCATCGAAACACGATGGCGAACGGAAGTAATTGCATCGCGTACGCGTCCGTTTCGAATCACAAGACCGAGAAAATTACTGAAAACCCATTTCTCAAGACACCGAGAAGGCAACAAAATTTGTTTTACGCCATTTTCGGTATTTGTAATTGATAAGTTCTAAATTACATGTGTTACACTCAATTGATCTGCTCATAAGCAAGTTTTATTACGATCTGTGGTTCAATTAATAAGAAAAAAAATTAACAAAACTTTTTTTTGTCTTGAAAGGAAATTTCTATAGATAAGTTGCCTCGCTGGTATATACAATAACATTTATCTTATTTCAGTTTCAGGAGTTAGTGACTTAATGAATGTCTACCTTGCGCCTTTGGCACTCAGTAAATTTTCTATCAGTTTTTTGAATCTTAAAGTACATGCATGTGTAACACCTGTCATGACAACGGATCGGAAACGTAGGTGGTAAAAAAAGTTGAACAAGATATTTTGAGAAGAGAAAAGATGTGTGGTGTGAAGTTGACTGATAGAATAAACACAAGAAGTTGGTGGAAAGATTAGGTCTGAAGGATAGTATCATACAATTGTTGAAACTGTTAGGCCGCAAGGACTTTTGAGATGGTTGTGTCATGTATTGAGAAAGGGTGATGACGAGTGTGTGAAAAACAGCCATGGAATTTTGAGATTGAAGGCAGAAGAAGAAGAGGAAGACCGAAGTTGAGTTGGAAAAGAATGATGGAGGAGTGTGGTAAAGCTGGTGTAAACTTTGAGGATGCAAATGACCGAGTGATGTGGAAAAGTTTCACCATGTCATGGAGCGAAAGTCAGTAACCCCTTGAAGAAGGGAAAAATCGCGACTTATATACATAAAATGATGATTTCCACCTCAATTGAAATAGATCAAGAGATGTGTGTTACACATACTAAGTAACAGTTAAAAAAAGTAAGTAAAACAAAGCCTCAAAGAATTCAGGTAACTTGCGTACAGCGGAGCTGGGAAAAACAGAAAAGTTTAAGAAGTTAAGGAATGCTGTCTTCCCTCTATAAACGCAATTCATAAATAGTATGCAAAATGTTCTTTGTGAGCTTTGCGAAAGTTTACTAGTTAGCGATGAACAATCACTACGCGCTGTAGTTTCAAGTCACAAACACCGAATTTTGAACACTACTGTCCCTTGGATGTCATCCAAGTTGGATAAAACATGAACGGTTCGCCATTGGTTTTAATGAATTTATCACTCAGCTGTGTTAATAATTTGGAGCACCGACTTCACCTTGGAAACTTTGGCTTACAGATATTGAAGTACTAGATTGTAAACCGTAATATTTGAAATCGCTGTCACAGTGGAGCAGATTTTGTTAGCGAACAATACAACCTTGTAAAGTATTACAACGTCGAACTCAAAGTGATTATATCAGGACAGGAAAAAGCCTATTATATCTAGGTTAAAATCAATTATACTATCGTATCTTTTAGTTGATGGTAGATCTTAAGTAATGGCTCCGTTATTTATACCTACTTTTAACGTTCCAGGCATATGAGCGTTGGTTGAAAAAGAATGGACCGGAACCAGTACTTCCGAGCCTGCCCTACACTAATCAGCAACTGTTCTTTATTGGCTATGCGCAGGTAATTTTGTGTTATCAAGTCAAACGAGACGTAATTACCATAAAATTATATAATTTTCTTTTCAAGCGACCAAACAGTACGTCTCAAAAACTTCAGATTGCTTGTACTAAGTACTTGCAGTCACTCCAAAGGGTGACTGCAAGTACATACAACATCGCCAATGAGGTGCAATATTGAAATCCGAAACGGATGTTTATGAAGTATGGTTGATAAACCATCAGGCTCATCAATTTTTGTAGTAGATTTCAGGAGTATTCATCGCTACCAAGGGGCCTATTTTAGTTGCTGCAAGTACTTAGTACTAGTACGCATGTGCTATTTATACTTACCAGTTTATCTCTCCAGCCTCTGCCCACGAGTATCACCCCCTTTTACCCCGGAACCCCAACCAAAATATCCGGCACAACTCACTAACCAAATGTTTAGGAGAACAGAGACTGGGATGAAAGGGAAAGAATAAATAGGCGAGAAGAAACTAAGAAAATACCATCGAGAATTTGGAGGCAGGATGGGGAACTTCATTCAAAATTTAGAAAAAATACAAGGAAAACTGAAAATGGCTCTTCCGACTTTCCTCACTCCATTCCTTCTCACTTTTAGTGTTTCATTATATTAGACTCCCCGTTCGGCCGATCACTTACTTTTTCCAACAAAAAAAGCTCTAACTCACAGAGCATTTTCTTTCTATTAAACCAAATAACTTGAATCTTATCCACACGAAAAGGGTTTAACATATCTGCCATTTTGCAGAGAATGTATAGCTCATTAACGGGTTACCCTCAGCTGTTTCGAGTATATCCTTTCAGAAACTGCTTGAATAGAGTAAAAATTCATGTGCTTATTCGCTTGGCAAGCTTTGTTAAGGTTTAGACTAAAATTGCATATATTTTTGTTCTTTCGTTACCTAAAGTTGTATGCTAATGAAGCAGATTGTAAACAATGACGTCAGTGAGAATTCACAAATAATATCGATGATGCAATTCTTCCAATAATTGTTTTATTCTAGGAATACTGTAACAACGCACGCCCTAAGACGGAATATATTTCTTCTCTAAGCGAGATTCACTCACCACCAAAGTTCAGGTGAGTCATTTTTTCAAGACATAAAATTAAAATTGTTTACTTTCCAAAAGAAAGATAATGGGATAAGAGCAGTCTTACTCTGAGAAACAGAGCGAGTTGGTATGTTTTTGCCATTATTAAAAATAGTGTGAACTAGTGTGCAATATAGAGAGGATGTTACACGATGGCGCGAACAAATGAAGTTTATCTTTGAGTGAAATCTTTTTTCCAGGAGAAGATAAACTTGATATGTTCAAGCCAACGTGTAATTTTCTTTTTATTACATAGATATGAGTTTTTTGAAAATAAAAAAAAAAACTAGACAAAAAAGACGGAAAAAACAAAGGAATGACGTCAGCGATATCTTCACCAGTGAGGATATGGAAAATATGTCGCTCGTGTCCCTGATGTAGTTTCATATGAAATCTACGAGTCGCGTGTTTTACAGTAAAACACTCATATCTATGTAAATGGAGATATGTTCAGATACCAAAGATTATGTGGCAGCCCCAGACAATTTTATGACATCTCACTTCTCAAATAATACTGGTAATAGGACTGAGTGGAATCTAATTTGGTCTGTAATCATACGAGTGATTAGCAAAATTGGACGACCGCAAAGTAGGAGTCTGATTTGTTAATCACGAGTATGATCACAAACTGAATCAGATGACACAAAGTCCTGTTACAATTAATTATAATTATTACAATTTTCGTAAAACAAAAAAGTGCAATTATTTTATGGTACAATTGAAAATTTACATTGGGAAAAACATTTTCTGTAGAGATAATGTGTAAAGTTACGAATTCTCCCAGGTTGAAAAAGTTGTTGAGTTGCTATAGTGATTTTAATCTATGTTGTGATTGGTGGATTTAGCTGAAAGTAATAAAATGATTGGCTCAAGAAACTGTCCGATTACAGCCAACTGCCCGATTACAGGTGTCCGATTACAATTTTGCAGATTAATTAGTGCAAAATACAGTAGTTTATGCACCAATTACATTTGAGGAAATTGTAATGATTTTGATTAATAACATTTTAAAGATAAATTATAAACTGATTACTAATAAATAAAATATGCTGCGGATGATTTAAATACACATTTATTCAAAACGTTTAATATTAAAACATAGGCGTTAGTCAGAAATCGTTAACCGGTCATTTGTGGTATTTGAGGATTAATTAGTTAAGGTATATAACAAGGCACTGATGAATATTTAACAATTATTTACCGAAGGCGAAGTAAATATCGTATATAGTAAAATACATAGTAATTTTACTAAATATAGATATGGTAAAGTATGACTGAATGATGTAGAACGATATTGTGATGTTGAGGAACGTGCTGCGATATTGAGAAACTAAGGATATTAAGATGATATACAGTCGACGCCACTCAATCGGGATTCACATAACTGGGATTCACTTAATCGGGATTCACATAATCGGGATTCGCATAATCAGGATTCGTTTAATCGGGATTCGCATAATCGGGATTTGCATAACTGGGATTCGCATAATCGGGATTCGCATAATCGGGATTCACATAATCGGGATTTGCATAACTGGGATTCGCATAATCGGGATTTGCATAACTGGGATTCGCATAATCGGAATGTTCGTTTAAGTGCCACGATGAGTTAAAAAACAGATTATTAACAAATAATATACGCCTGTTTATCGGGGCACGTGTTCTAAAAAACGATGATATATTCGACCGACATCGATTAATTTGAACCTCCACGCAGCCATGTTAATAATATACTCTATGTATTCCCAAACTAATCCTAACAGTAGGTTTCATTTCACTTCAGAGTAATCGGAACCCTATCAAACTTTGACAAGTTTGCAGAAGCTTTCAACTGCCCTACCGGAAGTCCGATGAATCCAAAACAAAAATGCGAAGTTTGGTAACCAAAACATGGCTGGCCATGATAGGCGATAGTAACTCCTTTAAAATTGCTTTTTTGGATCAGTTTAAGATCCTTTTTATTTTGCTAAGATAAAATTGGCTATCAAATGGTGAAGCGAATTTAGCGTAAGAAGTATTTGCAATGAAATTGATTAATTTTGTCTTTATTAGTATTTACAAGTATACTAAAACTGTTCCTACGTTTTTCTATATCATTGTTAATTATTTTCCCAAAAAAAATTTAAAAAGTTAATGTGTTTTCCAACACACCTTACGGTCATAAAACAACCTATGCGTATTAACCCTTTCAGTCCCAGTTATATCGTTAAATTCTCCCAACTTGAGCCCGTAATTTTCATAAAACAAATTTGAGAGAATTTTACTTTTAATCTTCAGATTGCTTTGTTTGATCAATTCTCATTTTCTTATTACCAAATATTTTATTTTGTATGTGTTATGGCAGGAGAAGTTAGATGTTGATAACTAACTGGGATATAAAGGGTTAAGAGCAAGTTACTTGATAATAATAACTACAAATACGAGGAATGTAAATGACTCTTTGTTGTATATATTAAAAATATGTTAATTTTTCTCTATGCCCAGTGGATCTCAACGTAGAGTGTCTGTTTCTCGAGTGAAAACCACTGTCTTTGTACTTTGTGCTACAGGTGTAACAAATTTGTTCTCTTGTGTAAACCAAAACTTAAGCTGCTGTTATCATACACAAAGGTTTTGATATCCTTTGTTATCACTCATTCAATGACGATTCATACTATCAAACCAAAGAATGAATGTAAAATTAATGGATTCGAAATGTTAAATTTTCATATTTTTGAGTTAATGTAAAATTCCTACTGCAAATGGCCAAAGTAGACGAGACCTCCACAAGCAGTTTTATTGACTTTGGAACTCATGACGTGTTCATTTAGGGTTCTGAGCACATCGATCCCTCATCGACTGGCTAGAAACTCTAAGTACCAGACTACTTTGTACTACCAACTCTGGTAACAAGGTTCATTGAAGCGGTTTTTCTGTAGACCTAATTACCCTTCTTTTTGTAGTCTTCAACTACACGATCGTAATAATCACGAGAGAGCCAATAGCAATTCAAGGGATCCACGTGACTTGAACTGCGAAGAAAAATGAATATATCAAAGAATGCAAAAGAATATGAGGACTTAATTTAAAAGAGAAGAAAAAGAAAACTCATGTAAATTGCAGAATAGAAACCTTTTGCCATTGCAAAACTTGACAACCAGTCTGCGGCCATTTGATCCTGTAATCCATCCGGGCATGTGCACAAACGCAGCTGGAACAAACAAGGAAGGAGACTGCTGATTAACGCAATTACAATACAGAGTAACAAGAGTAGCATTTTAAAATAATAAAATCAGTGTTCATGAATAAAATTATCATAGCGGTGAAGATTACCAAGAAGATGATGAATCAAATTAACAATTACATGAATGTTAGAGATGCTGACCACTGCAATGTCATAAGTGATTACGATGAGATGATGTCATTTGTCTGGTAATTTAAAGGTTATAGTGATGATGATATATAACAGGTATAATGAAAACAGATATTGAGATGAACACTTCAAAATGAAGATCATGGTGCGTTTTTTCTTTAGTGTCGTTTTCCCAGTGTATATTTTGACAAGGAAGATCTCATCAAATGAATGGTGGAGCTCCATTTACTAGAACGATCTGTTTACCTGGATCAGATAAGGCAAGTACACGATCACCAATGGCAAGAGGATGCCTCTTTGTATGCGCTCCAAACATATAGCCAGAACTCTGAAAAACAAAACGTATTGAGTGTTATGCTAATTTGTTACACACTTCAAAACCTTGAGATTAAACTGCCTTTCCATTTCACCTCAATCAAAAACAGCAGCACTTTATACCATTTTCTAATCGCACTCGATACTTTTTCTTTTTTGATGGCTTACAGACCCCACACAAATTTACCTGCACTATAACAAGCCTATTAATATTCAGTCTAAGCAAGTTATATGGTTTAACACAGCTTGCTGAACTTAAATCACTAACCTGCAGCTGTACCGTCTGATCTGGCCACTCGATAATGTACTGCCGGCCATTGCCAACTCGTTCCCGCACCGAACCTGTTTAACCAAGACCAACAGAGTATTACAAAGATTTGATCACAACCGACACTGGTAAATTCAAAGAATGAATAGCCGCTACAAAAATGGTCTTAGTGACCAATATTAGTGGTTAAAAGTATTTAAAACTAGCATGAAATTGCTGTCTGCGCCTTTATTTGTATGAAATCGCATGCAAGATGAAAACAACGAACGAGTGTGCATGCATGATTTCAAACTATATTGTATGAAATGAAGTTTACCAAATTATTGTATCCAAGTAGACCGAAGATTTAAATTTATCGACTTTTTTCTTATTCTATATGGGCATCAATTAATTTCTTAATTGTGATTGGCTGTTATAAACTTTGTCGCATAACGACTGGCTGATCAAAAGATAGCCTTAGGAACTCGAACAAATGTGGTTTATACTGATAGTATCAACCATCATCAACCAATCACATTGCAGGAATCACTGATACAATCAACACTGGAAAAATCATCTTTTAATGTCTATGTGGCGAAATGAAACAAACTTAACTGTAAGAAAAAAGTTGTTCAACTCGCGTGAGATTGTACATAACAAATAACGTATACTAATTGATAGATAGTACAATAAAAGAATAAGATATTCTTACCGAGGTGGAACAAGCCATCTTGGTCGTTCCTGGCAACCACAGCCTGTCCAACCAAACTCTCCTCACATGTTAAGATGTAGTTACACACGCTCTCGAATTTATCATCCGTCAGTTTGTAAAGCTCATCCCGGGGAATTACTCCCTCGATACCGTCGTAATACCGTATACCGTACATGGAGTCTCCTTCTTCACTGATCACAACACCTATCGGGGTATGAGCAGCTCCATAAGCTTAACTGAAGAAATATGGGGGGAGGTGGTACAGGGAAAGTATTGGAAGATGAGTTGTAATCTTAATTTATCTGATTGGGTACAGAACGTGCTGCTAGTGAAAAAGACTAGTGACTCGTAACAACATTTTAATGTAGGATGGATTTTTATTATCAGTAACCATTTGAATGTCCCTCCATTTAATTCTCCCTATCTACCTGAAATAATCGAATGGTGCTACCGTCGACCTTCCAATTTAACTCTCCTCCACTCAACAAAAATACAGAACTTTATAGAATGATATCTATAATATAAAATTTATCATAACATAAAATTCAGTGAGTGTTCAGACGGCTAAATGAACTAGTGAACTGTGAAGCAGAAAGCAAACTTGTTACCTGGAGCGTAACTAAATGAAAAACTGGGATGGAGTCCAACAACAGGATCACCAACCTGGAACGTAAGATACTTTTCTTATTAGAAATAAAAACGCGAAACTGCGTTTTAAAACAGTTGTCATCATCGCTATCATTGCCAGATTCATACCCATCATCACTATTATGATTTTCATCATCAACATCATCATCATCATTTTCACCATTACTATCATCATCATCATGATTTTCATCATCTTCATCATTACCCCCCATCGTCATACTATTCATCACCATCTTTATTAACAAGGTCAATATCATCAACAACATCAATATTTTATCATCTTGATTTCATTATCTCCATCATTATCATAATTTTAATCACCGCTATCATCATCGCCACTATAATTCTCAAGCATTGTCATTATCACAACCACCACCATTAATTGATATCACCATACTCATCATCATCATTATTATTATAACTTCTATTATATGCAAAATTTGTATTCCCATACTATAATATTACTACTGGTACAAATGGTCGACCGCAACAAAGGGTCGTATAATTGTGTGTTACCTTGATCACATTATTGGCGTCATCCTCATCGGTGATTATGTCTGATCGGTGAATCTGCTCTAGATCACCAACACTATCTTCAACAAAATACGAACCATCTTGACAGTCTTGCTGTATGGTGCCTGACAGGTACATACACTAACATCAGATACACTTCTACCATGGTAACGGTCTTTCAAGGAAAGAAAGCTCTCGAATTCTCTAAAATAACTTCAAGGTGCTATTGATATTTTCTAGACATGAAGTACAAAGCTGCTTCACGGATTATGTTCACCAAAAGCTTTGTGATATTATCTTAATGGGGAAGGGTAGCGGGAGAATGGCTTGTGATACAACTACTTATCAAAACAAAAATATAAAAATAGCTATTAGTTTATTATGCTACCAATGCAACATATCTAGGAAATTTTCAATAACACTGAAGAATAACAGTGTTTCCATATTAGGAAATACCTTTTATACAAAAATCGAAATTGCTGTTACGGAGCGTCATTATACGCAATAAGCTAAGGTATGATATTTAGAGGCTGTGAGATGAGGTATGGTAAATATTTTTCACTGTTATGAATAAATCAGAGTTTAATCTTGCCAATTTGTACATTATAAACCCCACTAGCAGAGGTTTGTTGGTAGAAGACACAAAGGATGGCTTGTAAAAGACTAGCATTCTTAGGAGAATATTACTTATACTAAATGGTGGAGTTTTCGTCGATAATGATATGATTGACATTTAATTAACT
>JAOBAY020065783.1:0-12328 GCA_025331085.2 Zoanthus sociatus
ACCGATTAGTAGGTTTATACTAAAACAATTAGACCTCTCGGCCTCATGGACTACGAGTTTGAATAGCTCATTCGGCCAACGGCCCCGTGGACTATTGTTATTGACTCGTAGTCCATTCGTCCTCGAGGTCTAATTGTTAATAAATCGTAGGCCCTTGGAGACTCTGTCTTTATGTGTTTATGTCTGCCATGTGAAAGATCTCCGTCCACCTTTGAGTGGTAAAGATGGTGTCTCCAATTAGTAGGCCTTTGGCCCGCTAAATAGGACTTGATACCTAAATAAAATTGTTATAAGAAAATAAAATTGTTATTATTTAATAATTTATCACAGTTACGCAATTTTTGTAATTATTTGACACGGTGCATGGTCCGTCGCTTCCCGCAGTTTGCAAGCCACTGTACTTGTCAACGTACGAAAAAGGAAAAACTGCAATCGCACAACAAATGACCAAACAACCTTAAGTTAATATCTAAATCTGAGAAAACCGAAACGAAAAATCTTTTTTTGGTTTTTCAACGGTTCTTCAGTAGATATTAACCGCATACCATTAGTTGGGCATGCATCATTGATACCACACGCTATCTACAAATTGTATACCATACCTTCTTCAGTTCTTGTTGTAAAACCAGTGGAAACGAGTTTTCTAAACTGCTTCCAAAATTCTACAGTTTGTTTTAAAGATTACTAAAAATAGCAAAGGGAGTGTACTGGTTGATTCCAAACTCCCGATCTGGAAACAACTTTTTGAATTACTATAGTTTGGTGAAAGCGGCAACAATGTTAACAGAAGTTTACTAAATACTAAAAACTCTCGAAGATTAAAAAAATCCCGATTTTACTTGTAAATGATTACAATAACAATTGGAATTAAACAAAAGTATGCTTATTATTTAGATATATATAAATATATATATGGCGAAACATGTACTCTGGAGAATTTAAAAGTGTTGAGTGTTTTCGCAAACTCTAAACTTTTGCTTTTGATCTTTTCTAAAGGGAAAGTGTCCTTAAAGTAAAATTCAGGCTAAACCTAACTTTGATATAAATAGTTGCCAATTTTATTGTACAATCAAAACTTACTGCCCGGTGCATTTTACATTCAGCTCGCGCTCGCGCGTGAGAAGACAAAGAACAAATCCGATTGGCTGCTAGAATGCAATCCTTTGTGATGTCATTAAAAATTGTAATAAAAATCTGGGCAACTTCAAATTTCGTTATTGTTTCAAAGCTAAAGAGTAGAGTTTTGCAAAGTGAAGACGTTTCATTCTTTAAATTTAAAGTCGCAAAATGTTGTTCATATTCTTGCTTGCGTTTTGCGCGAGTTTGCTTACAAGTGGGCATCCATTGTTTAAGAAAGGTGAATATTTAACAATTCTTTAACCTTCTCCTTCAAGCATTTTTGATTTAATTTCAAAGCTTGATTTTATCTTAAGTAAATTTTCCTTACGAAGTAACAATTTTTCCTCCATTTTTTTCCGGCAGATACAACTTCTCAAAGCGAAGTATTTCAGGACTATACTGACCCGAATGAATTTTTGAATGACCAAAACATCATCATTGATCTTGTTATCTTGGCTCTTGGTATAAAAATTTTATTCTCCCTTGGATTTCGCATGTATAAAGAGTGCGCTTACAAAAACGCTCGGGAAGGGGATGAGAGTAACATTGATTACATGTCACTGAACCAGTGCGAGCGAGAAAGAGGTAAGGAAACTGACTTCTCTTTAATTTTGATAATAATTTCCAATAAAACATCAGTTGCAAAATCCGTGTGTGGATGGCGCGTGGTTGGCCTTCCAACCACAACGTTCCCAGTTAAACCCCTGGCACTTTCGAGATTTGTATATTGGTGCGGCGACCTTCTTTTCCGCCTAAGCCGATAACTTTCATACTTCCGGGGAAGATAAATGAGTACAGGCATCTTCTGGGTCCTAACCTGCGATGGATTAGTGTCCCGTCCAGGGAAGGATGGGGGTCAAAGACATTAGTAAAATGGCAATGTTTCAGTTATTGACCTCAAATATGTAAATGATGGCAATCAAAAGAAAATATGGTATTTTTCGCTTAGGATTTGTTTGACTGGTGATCAAGCCTTGCTCTCTAGTACCGTTTAGTCACATACATTGATTTTATATTCGCTGTCATTTTTGAAGAATTTAACTTTACCTGGTCTTTCAATTTCTGAACATGATTTCGTCATATCCAATCTATGTAAGGAGTGTGGTCACGTGACCTATAACTGCAAAAGGGCCCGTTTTAAAAGGTGTTTGCTTATTTTTGAATGCTTACATCACTGTAATACATATAATAGTAAGCTTTGTTTTGTTTTAATAAATTAATCTGTCAGTTGCAAACCCGTTGGTTAAGAGTTTATTTCAAAAAACAAATCTAGGCGATTCACATTTTAATCATTGTATGTAATCAGTTGCTGTGAAACTATTTTGTATTTCTAGTGTACATACGCCGCATTTTATAGCTTTTTTTACAACCTATTTTTGTTTCTGATTATTTGTCAGCTTGGCTCTGTGGCCTCTCATGCTTAACAAGTTTCATTTTATGTCCCATTAATAACAAATAATAACAGCCTAACAATATAATAACTATATTGGTCGTTGTTTACAGCTGTATAGTAATAGGAGAGGCAATAACGCCATCTGGAGTAAATCTTAGTGCTAACATGAGTATAAAATGTTTCAGACGGATGCTCGGAGGGCCCCTCATTCGAAGATAACCCTGTGAATAACATCAACGATCAACTTGAGCCTGCAATTACAAGCGGATGTTCGTCCTTTCTTGAAGCCAGTCCTAAGCGTACTGAACACGCAACTGATGTTGTGCCAGAGCTCAACCCAGACACCGTCATTATAGATGGTCTACGAGTTCCCAAAACAATCGTTGACCTGATCGATGTGATTGTATTACGCACCACGGCTCTTGAGACACAGTTAATTGAACTGAAAGAGCAACAATCATCTGTGCAGTGGCAACAACAACAACAACAACAACAACAACAAAATGAGCAGCAGCAAGGCACCGTTATGGCGCTGCCAGACTATCTACCAGAGGACGAAGAAAAGAGACCATTGCGCACTCCGAGAATTTATCAACCAGCGAGAGGAGATTGGGCCCAGGTGCGGGAAAATGCTTTAGAATTTCTCGCGGAGAACGAAAATTCAGATTTGCCCAGCTGCGTAATGTGTGTAGGCATCACCCTAGCAATTGGCTTTGCGGCCTACAAATTACTGGGAAGCTAACGGTGAGTTAATAAAAACGCTAATCTAAAGTATATTAATATTTACTAATATAAAAAATCGTAGTCAGTACAAAACTTTTAAACATTCATACATATGTAGCAATGAATTGCAGATCAAGAATGAACTATTTCTTCAGTTGCTGCGTAGGACCTACAACTTTAGCGCATGTTCGACTTGTTAAAGCGCAATGGAAATTTTAATTTGCCGCTAGGTTTTAATTGGTTGACTCTTTTGTTTTAAATTGATATCTGCACATCATTCTGTTGCTGCTATAATTGCCTCCGAAAGCACAATTTTTTTCCCAGCTCCGTCCTACTTCTTTTTCGTTCAGCAAGGCTCACTGCTTAACTATTTTCTATTTTGATTTTACAGATATCCAAGCTTTTGGTGCAACGGAATCTGGACTTGATGTGGAATATAATTATGTTATGTTTGTGTACTGATTAGTATTATTTTAGTAAATTAAGATTTTTTTTGTTTTGTAGATTAAATAAAAAGAAGGTAAAACTAAAGAAGTTCTTTTTTCTGTTTGAATCTATTAATATATCATTCACAAAAAGTTACCAACCGACAAACTGCTTTATAAGAGAACAACGCACGATGTACAGATGCTCCAATATATTTAACCTAACGTTTCATTTGTTACAACAAACATCTTCAGAGAACCTAAATGACTGTTAAAACTAAAATACTGAATAAATCTAAATAGAAAGCAGGCTGAGAGTTTTAACTAGTGAATAAGCAACAAATTATAGTAAACTGTGAGGATAAAACTTCTCACTGCCAGTGTTAACGTTAAGTGAAATTATTGGAAGATCTACAACATGCGTTGTCCTATATTTTTTTTACAGCAGCTTGTTTGATGTTTTTAACCAAGTTGCAACTGCCGATGAAGGAAATGATTATAATGTTACCAACCGACCTTGAATAGGAACCATTATAATTGATAGGTCAGCGCTCCTTGAAAATAGCCTCGCCCCCAACCCTCTCTCATTATTGATTGACTCATATTGTTATACTCAACACGACCGAGACAAAGAGCACGCTTACACACGCCAAAGATGCACACTTAAGTGAAACGTACTGTGGCAGCTGTTAAGATGGCGTTCAATTTGTTTCGATCGCGAGATTAATTGAGTGCATGAACAAGAAAGTGAAAGAAAGATGGCTACGGTCTACTAGTGCAGAAAGAGTAAATGGAGCGAAATTAAATAAACAACATTTCAACTTTTTAAAGGTTGCAAAAGCGTTGACATTCAAACTATTACAACGCTTGAAATAAAACAAGAATAACCGTCAAGAAAGGGACGTTACTAAAACCAGCCATGGGTAATGAAGGAATCAGCGGTTTTACCCATGGGAATAACTGTTTAAGATAAGTCAGTCGGCAATCGACTGCAATCGAACCGGGATTTTCTGTGAGTTCGATTTCCGAACTAATTAACAATTAGACCTCGAGGACGAATGGACTACGAGTCGATAGCCCCTGAGGCCGTAGGCCGAATCGGCTATTTAAACTCGTAGTCCATGAGGCCGAGAGGTCTAATTGTTTTAGTATAAACCCACTATTCGATCAAAAAGGATGTACAAATTAAATCATCGATGAAATTCTTTGATTCTATAGTAAAACGAGGCTTATTACTATTTTGATCCGCCATCTTTTCTCTACTTGATGACTATTACTATTAGACCACTAGTAGCGTAGCCAATCAAAATGCAGGATTTGCATTAGTTCACTAGTTGGTTTATACTAATCAAAATTATTCCCATGGCTAAAACCTCTGATTTCTTCATTCTCCAATCCTGGTTATAGTAAGGTCCGTCAAGAACTAAAACTATTTCATGTGTGATATGACTGTAATGTAATTTTCAATGACAACATTTAGAAACATTTCTGTTTCGCAACCCAACTTAGTTTTTTCATCAGTATCAGATAAACAAATTAACTCAATATGATATAATATAAATAGATGGTTTACATCTTGCTAAGGTTTATTTAAACTTAAGAAATTAGATTTTTTTGGTTTTAAACACGCTGTTTTTCATAAACTTCAACTGTCGAAAGGTCGGGACATAATTTTAATCAAAGTTTTAACCAGATTAACTTAGTATTTTGTAAAAATTCTTTTCTAGTTTCAATATAGGTTAATTAGATTTATAGCCTCTTGCCTGTTTGGATTCAACAAAAAAACACAATCCGGATTAAGATTTTTTCAACAAAAATACATCCTCGATCCTCGATGACCATCAGTTCCAAACAGTATACAAAGAAACCTCTCTATATCCCAAAGCTCTTTTATTATGTAGTGTAGCTTCCACTCGGGGCAGTTTATTCCTTCAACGGCTGCAAGTTTTATTGATCTTTCGATGACCGTAAATAACCGTAACACTGTGTATCAAAGGACTAAATCAGTTCCGAAAATAAAAAGGAAAACAGCAAAAAAGGGCAAACACTAACCTTTGGCAGCCCAGGTGGGGTGGGGTTGTTGGTCCTACGCCCAACCCCCAACCTGGAGGTCCAGGGTTTTTCTGTCAGGGTGCTCCTTCCCTTAGCCACACGACTAAAGAGATCACAAAATCACGTTGCCCAAACTAGCGGGAAAGTCGCCTAGGGCTCTGAGCCGTGTCTCGGTCACGTATAGGCACCAAATGATCAATGAAATACTAAGATATCTCAGTCCAGTGACGAAAATTTGGTATCCAGTAAAGATACCATTTATATTTTTTACAATGAGAAGATAACGGTTGTCATGACTTCACACTTTTACGAAAGAGTTCACTGTGTCACTTCAGTTTTTCACACGCAAAGTAGAAGGTTCTCGTGCAACTGTCATTCCAATACTCAGCAAGGAATATGGTTTGCTTAGGCCTACGGCCCTGCTCGTGGGGCAGGGCTATTCACTATTGACTCTTAGTCCATTCGTCCTTGAGGTCTAATTGTTAAATATTCAGCCCTAGAAGAAATCGCATGATTGAATGTAATTCTAAACATCACTGATGCTTAATTTGATGGTAAAAATTATTGTTGAATTATAAGTAACATCATTATTATAACAATTAAAATTATCATTACAATTAGCATTGTCATTGTTATCATTTAACTTATTTTTTTCTCATACCTAAACTGGTGCAGAATCAGTATTTTTAGAGCTAAATTTGCTTGGACAACCTCCAAAACACTGGTTTAACCGGGAAAACATAATTGTCATAAGGCCATCCCATTACTGGACTTGCCAATGATTCCTTTTCGGCATTACTTTATTTTGATTTCTTGGTTATAAGTTTCTATTGTATCTGGTATTGCCTTGGCCTTGCCAAATGCTACTTTTTTTCACGCAACCTTTGGGGACTGGGGCGATATTCTCTGTCTGGTGAGCGCCTGCAAGAAACAACAGGATACGAATATCTCTGACTTCTTTTATTGTTAATTGTTAAATATGTCTAAGTTCTGAACGGGATCTCTGGTAAAAAATATCATAATCTGCACATTGCTTTTCTGTGGCATGCAACCACCAGTCAAAATCATATTTATTACCTCACAAATTTAAACCAATTGTCGACAGATATCCCTACGGCAACGTTATGCTTTTAAGAGTTTTGCGGTTAAGAACCGTGGTAAATCTTGATGGTGTGAAACCCCATCTCATTAACTACAATATCCACCGGACTATAATGACAGAAATTCGAGAAACCTTGTTTTTGAGGGCGCATAAGTTTGGCAAGAGAACTGCTATTATCGACCATAGCGGTTCACACTCTTATGAGAAAATCCTCCGAATGAGCTTCGCTTTAGGAGAAAGACTCATTAAACTATTCGGTGGAAACGAAGACACTAACTTAAAAACAAAAGACTTGCAAGAGAAGAGAGTAGCTTTCTTGTGCCCTAGTGACGTCTCATACGTTGCAAGTCAGTGGGCGGTGTGGAGAAATGGGGGAATAGCCGTGCCATTGTGTGACTCTCATCCTGAGAGCTTATGGCATTATGTTTTAACGGATTGTCAAGCTGATGCTGTTATTACTACAAGTCAATATGCTAGCACACTGCAAAATCTGGCTGATAAAAATGGAATGGAGTTTATGCTGATTGATGAAGAGTTGTCAGCAGTTCAAAAAGAACAAAACGGAGTTCATGAACTGACTGAAGTTGAGAAAAAAGAAATGTGCTGGGATGAAAGAGGTGCTATGATTGTGTACACCAGTGGCACTACAGGACCCCCCAAGGGAGTTCTTACAACTCATGGTAACATCAGGTTTGTATTTGAAAAATAACTAGATTATACAAAAATTTAAAACAAATCTGTGTTACTTGACTTAACTTTTATTTTTTTACTTATATATGACATTATTAGATTTGAATTTATTGAGCCAGAAAACTTCATCAATAAATTCATCAATAAAATGATAAAAATATATATAAATACAATTTTCAGGAAAAGTTGAGCATGTGGTTTCTGAAGAGTTGACACTTTTCAGTCTGCAACTACATAATTTATGTTATATTTTAACAAGACTGTATAATGAGCTTATTTTATATTGCTCACATGTCGTTAATGCTGTATCAGAAGTTTTGTAAAATTTTTATCTTTAAAAATTAATGTTTAAAGTGCATAGAATAGTCTCACAAAAAAATTCAAAAATATGAAAGTTTTTTTATAGTTGCCGGGAAACAGCAAAACTTGTTCATGTGTGATGTCTTCTCATCAAATAAGGGCACAAGAAAAATGGACTTTGATAGGTGGTAGACAACAAAACTAATTATTGTTACTCTAAGTGTACTTATAAAATGTAAGAGTTGTTGTATTGAAATACACTTGATATATTTCTTTGCATAAGGGCACAGATCACAGCAATGACAGAAGCATGGGAATGGAGTGAAAATGATGTCATTCTCCATGTGCTTCCCCTGCATCACGTTCATGGTATTATCAATGTACTCTGCTGCCCTTTATATGTTGGTGCAACATGCTATATGCAAAAAAGATTTGACGCTGTAAAGGTAGGGTAACACTACACAGGAAACCCATACAAGCTTAAATAATGGAATAAATGAATAAGAAAATGTTCTACTTAGCACATGAAGTGTTATTGGTGTCATCTTTGTCCTTCAGTGTTGCTTTCAAGCCATTTTAGTGATTTTTACAAAATTTTCCCCTTCTCAGCTAAAGGAGAGAGAAATAGCCTCAAACATGATTTCTGACAAAAGTAGAAACAAAGAGCAACTACAACAACTCTTGTTCCTCCTTGTTATGCTTTAGTCAAGAATCAAGAATCAGTGACTGAAAAATAATTTTGAAGGGGTCTTCTTTTTTGGATCGGAGGTCTTCATTTTGTACCCACCCCAAAGACGACATTAGCAACACTTCATGTACCAAATAAAATATTTTTTTATTCAGTAATTTATTTTTCTAAGCCTACAAGTATGGGTTTTCGGTGGTAAAACTGTAAGAAATACAAAACCAGTTAGGCTCTGTTAACATTATGAGGTAAATTAATTGCCTTCAGTTGGTGAATTAATTGCCTGCAGTTGGTGAGTAGTTGAAGGACTATCACACTTAATTGAATCATTTCAGGCTTAGCCAAGTTTTCATATAATTCTTCTTTGTCATACATATATACAGCACAGACAATTTGAAGGGTAAGATAAGATAGGTCTAGAGTTATTTTGTCCCAGTGATTGGAATAACCTAATTTCTATTAAAAATATTTAAAAATGTGTGCATACTAGCCTAGTTTAGCTTCTGTAGTTATTCTGGTTGGCATATACCTAATTTTTAGTTATAGTTTGTACTATTATATTGTAATCTGCTTTCACTTAAGGTATTAAACTCAGTGTGTGTGAGGTTCTTCTAGTATTTTCACAGTCCTTTTTGAACTATGTTTTTGATTTTCTTCATGTGCATATGGCTCAATGTCATTGCTTTAACACAACAACTGTGCATTTGTATAAATAAAAAATATTTCCAAAAAAATGCAGTTTGTAAAAAACAATGTTCCAGGGATGTGGCACAGAGTTGAATTTGGATTGTTTTGTAAGTAAATGTTTTCTCTTTTAGATTGCTTTTCCTCCAATTATTCCATTTAACTGCAAATCCTGCTAGTTAGCAAAAACAAAACTCTAATTCTAGATCTATTCAGTCAGTCAGTCAGTCAGTCAGTCATCTTTTGGTGACCATGGTTACTGGCTATTAATTGACAATGCATTTGCTAGATCATATGAACTTTGGGATCCCAAATCAGTAGCACAAAGCTGTCCAAACACTTGCTGTAATCATGCTTAATACAACTCCAATACATTGGAGGTTACATATGGAGAGGGGATAATGGAGGCAGCTTGCAATTGGGGGACAGAGATTATGTGCTCCATTTTTGTGATATCTTCAACAAAATTACCCTGGTACTCTCGGTGACCGGTGTGCGTGGCCTTTTAAGTCCCCTGGGGTGGGCTGCTCAAAGTTGAATGTTGAAAGTTGGTTAATCACTTCAACCCTAAGTTAAGCGAAACTACAACACCAATTGCTGCTCCGGCAAAATGATTAGAGTTCTTTTAATATTTACTGTTTAGATTTTCCTTGAAAAAATTTGGTAATTCCAAATTTACAGAACAAATTGATTAGTGATAATCAGCTTGTTAACTACTTGGCCCTGATAAGTGCAAAAAATGCATTTGTAATGAATTTCTTTCTTGTAATGAATAAATGAAGCTGCATCAGTGTATCTAAAGAAACATTTCATCATCATTATCACATCATCACCACCATCATCATCACCATCATCATCATCATCACCATCATCACCGTCATCATCGTCACCATCATCATCATCATCATCATCACCATCATCACCATCACCATTATCATCATCATCATCACCATCATCATCACCATCATCATCATCATCATCATCACCATCATCATCATCACCATCATCATCATCACCACCATCATCATCATCATCACCATCATCATCATCATCATCATCACCATTGTCGTCGTCATGAATCATCATCGTCATCATCATCATCGTTTTATTTAAGTCGGAATTGTTCCTTTTTCAAAGGGTTACTGACTTTCCTTCCATGACTTGGTGCAACTTTTCCACATCACTCGGCCATTTGCATGCTCAAAGCTTACACCAACGTTACGACACTCCTCCGTCACTCTTTTCCAACTCATCCCTGACTATAAACTGCATCCGGTCTTTTGTCTGGTGAAGAATCAGTTGTAGATAAAAGTATTAATTAAAAGTTGTAGTGGTATCGTTGAAAAATAGAAACAGACACTGGCATTAAGTTTTAGGAAGTTTAAGTTCTTCGCTCTGATGAAGGACTAATGTCTGAAACAACAATGTCTGTTTCTAGTTTTCATTGGTGTACACTGACCTTAAAAGTTCTTATAAACTGCTTTCTATGGATACAGGAAACTTATAAATTTATTTACTTTTGTTTAGAGGAAAATAAAATTGTAATTCATAAATGTCCCCAATTCTGGTTAAACTTCTCCTTTGTAACTTGATTGCAGGTGTGGAATGCATTACAATCACATAATCCACCAGGTCTGAGTCTTTTTATGGCTGTGCCAACAATTTATGCCAAACTGATTGAATATTATGAAAATTGTAATCATTCTGATGCAATAAAAGAAGAAATCAAGAAGCAGTGTCAGAAATTAAGGTACAATTAATAAATACTTCTTATTAACCGAGTGCGAGGTCCATACCGTAAGTTACGGATCCGACATTTTTTTCATTCTTATATCCCAAGCGCGAATCGAAGCGTGCGGGCCATGAGGAAAAAACTTGGGTCCGTAACTTACGGTACAGATCGAGCAAACTAGGTTAATGAGATATTTATTATAAGTCTTTTTGAACCAACGGTTAACAAGCAGCCAAGGCGTTAAATTGGGTAGAAAACAATGGTTATGTTACAAAGTTTTTCTCTGCTGACATCGAAGGCAAACAGTTCAAAATTCAATTATAAATACACTTCATTCATTTCAATCAATTTAATGTCTTTGTGGTTGTGTTTTTTAAATATTCGTTTAAAAATGAACTTGTCGATTTTTTACTGACTTGAAGACAAATCTTTGTCGTTTACTTTGCCGTTTCATTGGTAACGATTTCAAACATATATAATTTAGATATTTGGCATTTTTTGTCGTAGCTTTTATAAGTTTTTTAAGCATCGTCTTGCTAAAAGTTTTCCTTGACCTGCTTTTAAACGATTATACATGCGATAGAATGAAGTTGTTTTCAGATTTGATGCTTCTTTCAAAATCAAAGCAAACAGAAGTTTGAGAGGCCCGTACCCGGGTCCGTACCGTAAGTTATGGACCTCGAACTGACCAATTATTGATTTATGTTTGATTAATAATGCTAGGCTTATGGTTTCTGGATCTGCTGCTCTTCCTGAACCAATAATGACAAGGTGGGAGAAAATCACAGGTACTCTATATCAAATCAGTATGAAAAGTTCTTTTCCGTTTTCTATTTTACTCTTCTTCCACGTAGTGAATACTCTTATGATTGTGTTCCGTCTAACAGTAAAAGTGTGTGATTTTTATAACTTGATTGGTTCTAAGCGTAAATTGATACAACATCAACTCACAGTTTACATTTTTTTGTGAAAAATCCAAATTACCTTAAAACTTGTGAAAAACCAACTCAATTCAAGTCGAAACTAAATGTTTATGACCATGAAGCAATGTTAGCAATGAGTCTTTATATTGCAAATAAGGGAAATTTTAATTGGATTATCATCTGACTAGAGCAATTTATATCAATTTTGGTCTATTAAACACTAAACATTAAACTACTATGGAGGTTGGTTGGCTGCATCTTGATATTCCGTAGTGTGACAGCGCGATGTTGATAGTGAGTTTATGTGTGCTAGTGAGTTTATGTGTGCCGGTGAGTTTATGTGTGCCAGTTAGTTTATGGGTGCCAGTGAGTTTATGGGTGCCAGTGAGTTTATGGGTGCCAGTGAGTTTATGGGTGCCAGTGAGTTTATGGGTGCCAGTGAGTTTATGGGTGCCAGTGAGTTTATGGGTGCCAGTGAGTTTATGGGTGCCAGTGAGTTT
>JAOBAY020065794.1:0-12325 GCA_025331085.2 Zoanthus sociatus
ATAACTTCTGCCCTTTTGACAAGCCACATATTTTTAAGTCGAACTCTTACTCTTTTTTATAAGAGTATTGTTTTTCAATCCAAGGCTGGATCTCTTCGGTTCCATGCAGTTGCTTTGTTAAATTGCCCCATGGGTCTTAAATGGATTTTTAGAAGGAGAAATTGAAGAAGTATATGCCGGTGTTACTACCATCTATTTAGTACCGAGTGTTGTTGCACCATCGAGACCCGACTGATGGCTTCGTAGGCACCTTGAAAAAACTGATCCCAGAAGCCGTTCCATCTCGTAAATACTCGGTATTTGTGCATCCAAACGAAAGAGACTCTTTACCTCGACGCACTTTAAACTTTTTCTTTCGTTCTTGGTTCATATGAAGGTTATTTTGCAAATTAATAACACATATACTTTCGTTTTAACTACTCGATTCGCTTTTGCTCAGGGTTAGCCTCGTTTCGGTGTTGGCTTACGCGCCATTCATACTTGTGTTCAGCGGTTGTTTAGGAACTCGAAAGGGGTCTATTTCAAAATTTCTGGCAATCCAGGCTCCTAGGTGAAAAATCCTAAAATTTCTGGAAGGTCCGGTCCTTGGAGTGGAAAATCCGACAGTTTCAGACAGACGGGTCCCCGAAGTAAAAACATTCAAAACTTTTGGCAATCCAGGCTCCAAAGTGAAAAATCCTAAAATTTCTAGATTCCAGATCGTGGAGTTGAAAATCCGAAAGTTCCAGACAGACCGGTAAAAAATATAGGACATATGAATAACATATCTCTAAAAAATATTGTATCTGTAGTTACTCGCAAAACCTTGAGCTTTCTGCGCATTGAATTGGGACGAACTAAAGTGAAACGAAACATTTGTGACATTTCCGGCATGTGTCGGCTTATAGTGTCATAATTTTGAACCAAAACAAGTCTCTGCTAGCTTATGTGAGGCGGCCATTTTGTTGTCTTTTCATGAATCTCAAAATGTTCTGATTAGCGGTCGTAGCTATCCAACCTACAAGTTGGCATTGCGTTCGCTCCTGTAGAGTAAAAATGTCTCGACCTTCCTCAGATTCCTTTAAAGGGTAAATCTATGACCATAACTTAGATAGCTTTTTCTTTACTTTCCGTTAGGTTACATTGGATGCTGAGAATGTGTTCTTCAGCCAACTTAAGGAAGCAACAGCGGCCACGTCCGGTAATGCGGGGGACCCGGATGCACGTGAACTGTGCATGTGTAAGGATGGAAGTCTGTTTATGGCCCCGGTTGATTCAAGTTGCAAAGTTGTGAGCTGTCCTTAAATTGTAATAACCAGTAGACCTACGGTCCTGTTCTGATGATGACCGAATGACACGGAAATGGCCTCGATTTAACCCTTTTGGTTTTTTTCGAGTCTGCGCTAACAGGCGAATCTTTGCTTTGACGTTTTGACTCTCGTTTTTATATATGCCTTAGTTTCTAATAGGATTGCAAAAACAATTTTTTAGAGCTTTTAAAAATGTTTTGCAGTTCAGCTCGTCTGATTATACGATCGCAGATGTTAGGTTTGCATTCTAGAGAATTTTAAATCACTGATACCTTTTTAGTAATTACTGAATATATAATAATACAAAATCTCCCTCAAGTTCTTTTCTTAACAAGTTTCTCGTTCTTCATTAATTCCGCAAGCTGTATGGTAATGTTGGAGATTGGCGACAATAACGTCAACAATGATTCGCTTATTGTACAGCGCAAGTTATTCCCACAAGCGCTCTTTCTGCTATTTTGAGGTTAGCACTGTGTCAAACCTTAATATACTTTGTGTTGCGAAATGACGAACTGAAAGAAGGATGTGCGTCGCTTTCGAGTTGAAATTGAGGCCGTCAGAATCGTGCCTCGTTTTGACAAAATGACGAACTGGGAAAGGGATGCACATCGCTTTTGAAGCCGTCACAACCTTGGCCCTTCCTATCGTATTTAATCGTAGTTTTAGTAAATTTATTTATATCTATTCAGCAACACCAGCCGTGTGTCTAAAAGTCATCTTAATTGTTGGGGAGACAACTCAACCTTAGTCAATCTATTTATAATCATTGCTCTTCCCAGATCTTTTTTGAGATTCAAGGAACTTCAGTTCCTTAAAGCAATTTGCGATAATGAACAAACCTTAATGAGTTGTTTCCTTGTCTTTTTCTTTGTTAAATCGGAAAGTTATAAATTTATATATATCTTAATAATCGAGTGCGAGATCTGTACGGGAGAATATTTGCCAGAAGTATTTTACTGTGCAGACCTCGCTACGCTCAGTCATACGAAAGAACGAGGTTAATATTTTCGAGGATAGACCGAGCTAACGAGGTTATTATTTATTATATAGCTTCAGTTTTAGGTCAGTGAAACAGAACGTTGCGCGCTCGCGCGCTGGAAATTATTGGTGTGATTTTCGGCCAATCAGCGTGCTGGATTCGGTTATTAGTCTTAGAAATTTGACTTGCCATGTAATAAAGAAAAAGAACATCATCACCGTGCAGTAATAGCTTATAGTCTGGTGAAAACCTCGACAAAGTTTGAGAATTCTCGACCAAGTGACGACGTCTCGGGTTTTCACTGATCTGCTCTCCAATTCTCCCAACTGTCACCTCGGTTTTCACTAGGCTATTGGAGTACGGCGGGAGAAAGTGTTTTACTTCTTAAGTATTAGTTGCTCTGAGGAAGGGTTAACGTTTGAGATAAAATTGACGCACTTGACATTTTAATACAGTTTAAGAGATAAAGAGAAAATATTTTTGTAGTAGTATGACTAAATAGCTTTTGTAAAACACAAAAGATATACAGCTTGCTAGTGAACTTTTAACAAGTACGTCTTGTGAAAGTAACATGGTATGCAAACTAAGATGTCGTCATTTACTAGGAGGTAAACCTGCAGTTGTTTATTTACAAAGCATGATCATCGAGAGATAAATCAATTTAATTCATGGCTAGGTGGTAGGTTTAGGACTATTGTTTTTAGCATTACTGCTCTTGTTGCTTTTTTTTTGTGAGGCAAACATCAAACAAATAATTTTGAACAATTTCAAATTTAGCCAAAATGGTGACCGATGAAAAAAACTGCCCGAGCCTTTTAAACGTTAAAAAGTGTTTCTGTACCGTACAAGGCTGTAATATTTATATTTACTTGTTAAAGCGTTTTGTTTAAGCAAAGTATTTTGTATTTTATAATAGCTTTTTCTTACTCTTTCTAAATCTGTATTCTAAAGAACGGATAGTAGGCACTGATGCAGCATTTATTCGTCTATTTAAATTTAATAAGAGTAGTTAGTAGATATATTGTATTTCATTTTTATATTTAGTAGTTGTTAAAGCAATATAGGAAATTGAGATATTCACAGAAAACTATCGTCACGCTCACGTCTCGAAATAAAAATCAGTTTTTACCATCTCATAAATGCACTAGTGCTTGATTTATACGCAATATTCTGCCGCATTCTTTGTCATAAAAACAGGAAGTTTTGCTTGAGGCTTGAATAGCTGCCAACTATTCAGGTTGTTTTGAATTTGCCCATCCCGTTCAATCAGGAAATTTCTCCAAGTGTTATAAAATGTTAAATATTTGTATAATGAGGTCAAAAGAAATATCATTTTTGTAACAAAAATCTTTCTTTGGATTTCATCAACAAAAAACTACATAAAATAGAAATAGAATTTGCATGCCCAAAATCTCAGACAATTTCTTAGTCGTTAAGCCTATCACAGCGAAAGTGTTTTATAAGACCGGTTCTAAAAAGAGCGTGTAAATCAAAACGTATCAACAATAGATTGGTTGTAGTAACTAGGGTAAAACTATTTTATCAGCTCCCAACTCAAATACGTTTTCCGATTGGAGAGGAACGTGTAAAACCTCAGTAGCTCTCTAGGGAAACAAGGACTTAAACTTTAGACTCGCACGTGATCAGGTCGTGCACCTTTGAAACAGTAGCAAATTTTGTGTCTACGCAGTCATGGTAGCTGAACGGTCTCAAATAAAAAGTGATGAAGAAATTGAACAGCTTCTACGCCACAAAATCTTGAAATCTACTGACGAAGTTTTAACATTTGTGATTTGAATTAACATTTATGATTTTTGACCTTTTTATGCACATTTCTTGAACTTGTAACATTTTACAATAAAATCGTAGGCTTAAGATGGTAAGTATAGCAAACACTTGAGTGACCCCCCTTGGGGCCCGTCATTTAGTGATTTTTTTATTTGTAAATTTAGCATACATGTGATTTGAAGTTGTAAACCACACAGCTCTTGCTATAAGCAACAGTAGATTTAAACCCTGGTACTTTCTAAAGTACTTTTTTATTTTGTTCATGATAAAAAGTAACAAAACTCGATAATGTATCTTATAACCTCAAGTTGTGATATTTTACTCTATTCTTACATACCTAATAAAAGGATGGGGGCAGGGGGATCGTTTATTAATTTTTATCTTTTATTCGACTTCATTTTGAGCAATTATCTAAGCACTCTGCCACATAAGTGTAAAAACAACAGAAATCTGTAGTGTTTATATGTCCTCAAAACTTTCACTGAAGACTGAATTCAAAATCGCATTCTTGTGGACAAATATAATGCAATGTCTTATTATTTTTTTAAAAATCCAAAATGTTCAATTAGCCCCTTTTATTTTGACCCCCTCCCCACCCGCTTATGATTTACCTGGAAAATAATAACCCTCCCCCCGTTAAGTAACCTTTTATTAGGCACAAAAGAGTATTAGAAGAATGCTTAATAATGTTTATTCTTTTTAAGACGTATTTGTAATCAGTGAATGTTTTCGTTAATTTTAAGTAGAAAATGTAGTTTTACATAACTTGAAATTAAAAAATATATATATTTGAGAAATAGTCATGTCAGGGAGCTGTGATCCAAAAAAAACTGTCCCATTCGTATTCAACCCTTGCAAAAAGAATGGATAGTGGATTCTCTTCTGATTAGCGCGAGGTATATTTGACCTTGAGTTGAAAAGTGGTGTATGTTTTGAGTTTAGGGTGTATTTGCAACCGGACATTCACCATCAAAACGGGGGTTAAAGTGCAAATGTTTATATGTTTTAGCTTAAAAACATACACGGTATAAAGTCATCTTATTACGCAATTTGCTGAAACAAAAATTGGTAGACAAAGTGTCACGTGACAAACCACGCAACAATTGTAGATTTTACTTCGGATTTTAGCTTTAGAGGCTTAGTTCAACCATTATCTTTAAAGTTCTGGAATTCTTCCAACTAACGAACTATTTTTATAAGTGCTATCTGAACTACTGTTAGCCAACGACAAATTTTAGTTACAGTTAGTCATCCTCTGAGTCTGAGTCACAAAGACCTTCGTCTGAATCTTGACAGCCAAAACTTTTACACGTTTTTTTTTTTTGTGTCTACGCAGGTAGCTTAGACAATAAGACGGAAAAAGTTCGTTAACTTGTCGATATGCAATCGCTAATCAATTAATCCGTGATGCCGAGGAAAGTCGGTCACCCCAGTTCCGAGCGATCACATGTGAAATAGCAACGAACGACCAACGTGCACTTAATCCGTGTTGCCAAGGAATCGGTCACGCGTTTAATTTCGACCAATCACAAGTGAAGTAGCATGAAGGAGTCACGTGCGTTAGAGTGTGTAGTTCTGCAAGGTTGTGTTTTCGACAAGGTCGATCGAGTATTTAGTCAAACAAATCAACGCAAAACATGGACTTCTTGTTGCAGTTCCTCCATGCACATAAAAACAGCATGAAGCAAAAAAAGGCATGCGCAGTAGACACATGTACGCTTTGCGTATCTTTTGTTTGATAAGAACCAGTAAATTTTGCCGAGGCTCATTCGTTCTTAATTTTTTGGCTGCTTCAGCATGATAATTTGTTCTTAATTTGTTCTTATTTCTGTGAGCGGTTTCAAATGATGTCAAAAAGACAACGCATTGAAAAACAATGCTTATTGTCTGTATAAACGTGTATCTTTTGGGACAATAGTACATATAATAATTAATAGAAAACGTGGCTTTCATGTTGTCACTGTGCACATTACGATCGTAAATTACAAGATTCAGTAAAGACTTTCACTTTCTTTTTTAATTTCAGGCTGAGCTTGTTCTTAAATTGTCACTAGTTTTCGGCCATTGTTTTTGTAAAGTTATAAAAAAGCGTGTATTTCGAGCCTTTACAGCGATCATCAGTCATGTACTTACAATCCTCAGTGCAAGCCATTCATTGAGGAACAATTTTGTGTACAAAACGACCGACCACATCTGGGCGTAAAACTCCTTTAATATTTCTTCTAAACGTTCTTTTAACCCTGTTATTATAACATTCAGCTCTCCAATCTTTTCACTCAGTTTTTCGATTGCTTCCCCAACCAAGTTTGTTGCCCATGCTCTGTGTCCGTCTCGTTTTTCAGTCTTTGCAGCCATCAATGGCAAAGAAATCTCGATCTTTATTAGGTCGCTGGCTCGAATCCGGCTCAAAGAACCAAGGTTTCATTAAAGTCCTATTCGTCGAAGATTCACACTCAAGAGTGAAGGACTGCATTTAACTCTTTATCTTTTGTCAGACACTCAGTAAATCGTTGACGTTTAATCACTGGATGTTGGATTTCGTTGTTTTTTAACGAAATAAGTGCGAAAAATATCAAATTCGAGTCTTAATTATGCAAACGCGAAAATTCGCGTTAATTAAATGTATGTAAACATAACTTTTCGAAAATGTTGTTCGCCGCACGTTGTTAACTTGCTTCTTTACACTGATTTCCTATGATAAGGTCGGTCACATCTGAATTACTTTTCTGCTGAAGAAAAAATATTTTTTATGGGTGCAAACAATAGTAATGTTATCCATTGTGAATATATATAGATTAATGATACTTTTTAGTTTGTTTGTTAAAGCGCTATTACTACTCTCTTTTTTTATGAATATTTTTAGTTTGGGGAAGATTGATGACATGGAATTTCCGTTTTTTCAAAAAAAGATGGCTGTGAAAAGCTTCAATGGTATTGTAGTTCTGTATATGGCTTTGCCATTTGGGATTAGGGTGCAGTTGCAACACATGTAATCAGTAATGTTTCTTTTTTAAACATGCGAAGTTATATTCTTAACAATATCTGAGCCACAGAATTATTCTTAAGATATTCTTAACATTTGGCCGATTTTAGTTGAGTACTTGTTCCAAGTAAAATATCGACATGTTTTGACACTTATATTTTCCCAAAGACATCCGTTGGACGGAAGATTTGAGTGTTTACACGCGGTAGGCTTCACGCAGCTTCTTGAGTACAGTTACATTTTCACAACCACTTCCTGATTAAGTATACCTCGTAAAAATGACTTTGGTCAGCTTTGTTCCCTTATCTCTCCAGGCCCCCATCCTTTCCTCATCAAACACGTGCACTGCTCTCCCCTTCATGCAACATCTTCATCAAAAAGCAAAAGAGTTTGGCTACCACTTTCCTATAATGATTTTACTAGCTGTTTTAAAACTGAAAGTAACTGGCGCTTTGTGAAATAACCTGTATTCAAGATGTTCAGAAACCTGCTATAGGGCATGTTTTTTTTAGTCATGCCGAATATTTGTCTCACTGATTCTGTCCTGCATTTGTAAATATTTTTGTAATGAAACGTGGCAGGTTAGCCCGTCCACCCACTCCTCCCCCCAACTTCTTTGTTTTGCCACCATTGAGATGATTTATGCATTCGTTAACTAAGGTTATATATAGTTCATGCTTCTTACTTAAGCTGCTGTTCTTGCTGTTGTCCACTATTTTAATTAAATCTATTAAACAATTTATATACTTTAACCTGTTGACTGTTAATTGTGCTCTAACAAGTCCCCGGCCCCATAGGGCCTAAATAATTTAACACCTTCCAGACGGGAGGGGGATGGGGGATTAATGTCATTAGCGAGAGTGTCTCAGTAAGGAGCCAAACTTAAGAGTTGTGTGCAAATTCAGTACAGAATTCTAAAACACGCATGAAGTCTTAAATCAGTCAATATTCTCTGATACGAAGAATTAACACTTTTCCGTCTTATGTTACCCAACGCTATCAACAACTATGAAGCTGATTTAACCAAAACATGAAGTCCAGCCTAGGTTGATTGGAAATATTGAAAAAACGAAACAAAATGCCAACACACCTGTCGTAGATACTTAATTTGATATTGGGGAAGGAGATAATTTATAACTCGAAGATCTAGACGTAAGATTTATTACAGGAAGAACATTTGTTATAAAAAGAAGATCTTATTGGATCATTTGCGGTAAACTGATGCATTTGGCTGTGTCCAAGAAAAATATGTAGAGATGTATGAAAGCCTTCATGTTTTTACTGCAATAAAGATGCTTGTTGAAAACCGCTTGAATTTGCTGGAACAGACAGGAATTGCTCTCAATGGAAATGAAGGAAACGCTACTCGACGGCAGTACTTTCTTTATCCAGTGGCAAGAATATTTGCTCTGTTACGCATGCGCACTGTTATCTTATGCCATCCGTTCTCATTAACCCCTCGAGGCTCTTACGGCTTAAGTGGGAGGTGTGCTCGTGAATTCTGCGTTACCGCAACGTTAAGTATGTATGTACCGTGACCATGATATTGTCCTTAAAATTAAACTATGATTCCTGCAGTTGTCTCAGTCGCAATTTTAGTAACGTTCGTTCCTTGGTTTGAGCGTTATTTGTGTATTTGTTTGCCAATTTTATTCTATTCATAACATTAATTTGTCTGCCTTGTCGAAACATTGCACGAACTTAATTCCTATGAGCTTATATGTATTGATATAGATTGATTACTGATATCAACCGTGAATTTCTCTATTGTCAGTTTTATTCATACAAGAAACCTGTAATAAATTTTGATGCTTTTTTAATACTTATAAGTCCATATTTTACGCTTAGGTTCTTTTTACCTTTTTTCTGAACTTGTAAAACTGCTTTTCCGTTGATGACCTTTTACGAGTTTCTTTGAGATATTACACGTTTTCGTTTAGCAAATCTTTGGTGGCTTACTAGTTGTGAGGTTTGGGGTTTACTTTTAGTTGTTAGGGTTTGAAAAGGTTGAAACCTTATCAATAACCCCTTTCACGTGCACTAGAACTTGTAATACTCAGTTGAGTATTAGTAATCAGTAGTTCAGTAGGTTTTGACTTGTACCGTCAGCAGTTTAACATTATACGACTTAATAATGTGTTCATAAAAAAATAGTTACTTGAGTTGTCTAGATTACGCTTTGTAAACTCTACATTGATATATTTATTGGGCTTCCTGAATGGTGAAAAAAAAATGTTAGGTTTTTTGTTTCATTTAATTGTGTCAAAGAAATACGTAGGGATTAACTGAAATGTCAGTCCATCAACCTGTCATAGAGCTATATAAATCTCTAGTTGCCTTTGAGTGCTGGACGAAAAACGGTTTACTTTCGGACATACTTTAGACTGGACCCTTAAAGTTTTCTGTTGCTTCACCAAAAACGGTTGACCTCACTCGAACACAAGTTGAGCATCTTTTTTGTACGTGAGCTGTTCAAAAGTTGTACTTTCAAAAGTTGTACTTGTCTTGTGTTTATGAAGCGAGACACGTGCGTGCACGTTGAGATTAACAGAGATTATCATAATATATATTCGTTCTCCAAACTCAACTTCGAAAGAAAAACGCATGAAGGCATAATTAATGTATTTCCTTTGGTAGTCTTCGCCATGAAAGCTGATAAAACAAAACGATCCACCTCTATAAGGTTTGCCAAAGTGTTCTCGTATATTGAGCGCGTTTAGCAAAAGTCAAAATGACGTGATTGATCGTTCAGGCTTCAACGGGAGTCCGTTGCGATCGTTTATCAATTCGAAGAACAATATGAACAATCTTGAAACTGTCAGTTGAATACAGCTTGAATACTTGACTCCAAAATCACTTCTTGACATTTTTTAGTCTATTTTTATGCATGCTTTTTTCTGAACGCAAGAATTATTCTGCGTGCGTATATGTAGTTTTCTAAACATTTTTTATGTATTATAATTGTATACTTAACAGACGAATTGATTAAAATTTGAAACAAAACCAAGTGAGAGCTTATCGAATGAAAGACTAACATTTAACTTTTGAAAATAGTTTAGAATTGAACGGTATAAATGATGAAAGTAAATATTCAAAACAGAAAACTTAAAAAGTTGAATTGTGTCGATTCGTCCCTTAATGGCGGGTTGCTTAACAACAAGGAAATCAACCAATATCTCCCGACAAGGTAATTTCAGTATCGCAAGGCCCTGAGTGGTTGTTTTTAAGCCGTGATGTCTGGCATGATTTACTGTTGCATTAACAAAATGAGGCCGTTTGCAGTATTCCGTTTAGTCGAACCGAGACTCGATTTGTGCAAACTTGGTTCACCTATTGAAACTCATTGTTGTTATCCCTTGCAGATATAAAGTCTTTTCTACGCATAAATGAATTTCATTGAGACAGAACCACACAAGAAAAAGGTGCAGTTCGCCGATATTCTTGGCCAAGATTTAGTTAAGGTGAGGTATATAACGCCAAACAACAGCCATGAAAACATGATCAATCTACTGCGTAACGAACTGCAGTTAACTAAGAATATCTGGGATTCATCAGACATCAAACCATTTGCTTGTGACTTCAGAAAGCTCTTGAACAAAGAAAGCTTTCCTCAACGAGTGATTACGCAAAATGTCTGCCTTGAAGACATTTTAGTGTCGGGGTTTGTGATTACAGGTATTGTACGGGTGAAGAATATTGCCCACCAGAAGCAAGTATTTGTGAGATATACCCTAGACAGTTGGCAATCATATCAGGACTGCTGGGCCGACTTCGTACTTTATTCCTCTGACGGAATAACGGACAAGTTTAGTTTTCGGATACAAGTATCAAAAGAACTTGTCAGCCTTCAAAAAATTGAATTTGCGATTTGTTATCGTGTTGGAAACGGTGAATATTGGGACAACAATTTTAACCAAAACTATTCAATGAACCTTCGAGCAAAAACCAAAGTTTGTAGAAGAAGACAAAATCTAAGATGGGAAAAGCATTATCAAGAATGGGAGCAACTATAAGCAAGTTTTTAAGACAAACACTTCTGCTCCAGTTTTAACTGAAATCTATATGTACAGGAAATTTTTAGATTTTTATGAAAATAAGAAAATTAAAAGTAACATATATATAAATTATTAAAAGTAAATTCATTATCCGTCGCGTGGTTTGTAAGTTATCTGCCTGCTAGCCACAACGTTCCGAGTTCGATTCCCGCTTTAATTTGCCAAGATTTCAATCTTTGTGTGCCGGACCTTCTTTTCTGCCAAAGCTAACTCTGCTTTTCATCTTTCCGAGGCTAAAGGAGTGCAAGTGTTTACAGCTAACATGCGTTCGATTAAAGTCAAAGAGTCGCACTCGCTTAATACTAAAGAAACCCCGGACACAAGCACCGGCTTCAATGACTTTACTTCGATGAAGAACGGCACTCCGAAGCTTCAGTTCAAATACTTTTCACTACGATATAATAAGTTTTTCTCAAACTCATTAATAATTCATCAAGTTAAAACAAAAGAGATCATCATAACCGTGACCGTGGTTTGGGAATGTGATCTTACTCAGCATATATTTTTGCGATTTTATTTCTTCGTTTAGTTCTTAATTTTAGTCTCGATTGATAAAATATATTAAACACTCGAGACAGTGTTTCATTACATTTCCAAACACCTCGAATTTCGTCAAAAATACTCCGCTGCGCGTCGTATATTCAACGCTCTTCTCGGACTTTGGAATGTGATGAAACACTGTCTCGCTCGCGATTGAGCGTTTGATCAGTATTACATCAAATTGTAGCAAATTTACAATTGGAATTTAAACTGTAAAGCAAAATAAAACGGAGTTACAATCTTCAAATTCCTGACGACTTGTTTTAACTGCAAAGCATGTAGAAAGATAAGAGTTTTTGCAAAAGCACTAGAAAACTCAACTGTGAAGCAATACCTGTGTTCATGTGCATGTACTGCCTCAAGGCGTTTGTTGCCGCATTTTGCAGTAAATGGAGACTTAAAACTGTAATTTAACAAAAGCATGAAACGAAATTTGTTTTCAAGGTGAAGTGCAATGTTGAAGTCTACATATATTAAGACAATAATTAAAAACACAATAATTGGAACTGAACAACGTCCTAATGGAAAAAGCGAAAATCTAAGACATGCAGAGTACCGAATGGTCTATAAATTGTGCGTTTCGTTTTGAGCAAATGAGTGGACAACAAGAAAACAAAGGAAGCTAGTACTATTCGAAAATGCACTTATAAATTTGAAAATAAAAACGCATTTTTTTTTTTTTTTTTTTTTT
>JAOBAY020065804.1:0-12325 GCA_025331085.2 Zoanthus sociatus
CGATTTATAATTTTTTTAAAACTAAAGTGTTATTAAAGATATATGATGCCGAACTTCCATACAAACTCTCTTATTTTAAGCCACTTTGCCTACTCGCCAAGATGGCGGCGAAAACCGTGACAAGGTCTATATAATATGAACAAACTTAAAACGGATGAACAAATCAATTAAAATAGCATTTTTAAGGGGTTAACCTTTTCACCTCTTGCTAATACTTCAGAATTAAAATTCTGAATTCGTCTATGAAAAATAAGATAGAATGGACAAACTTTCTAAACGTCTGTTTTACCGAACATCTTGAGATAATCAAAATTTGTTTTGTAATTTTGTTATGAACTTTTTAAAATGGTTATCACATGAATTTTCCTGTTTAATTTGGAAATATATTTGCATTCGTGAGTTTTTCAAAAAGGTCAAAGCCTTTGAAAAACCCACATTTGCAAAATATTTTCGAATTGAAGGAAAAAACTGAGTGATTACCTATACTAATTTATATTGAAGTAAACTTACGTGTAAGATTATCACGTCTGCATTCTCAATAGCCAGCAGTTCAAGTGTCTGTAAGGCAAGGCGTTGCGTCTCGGGATCACGTGACTTGCACAAATTCACCAATGATGTTGCTTTGTATTGAGAATAAAAATATAATGTGTTATCAATGTTCCAAAGTATCTTTTATCTATGCCTAACACCAACTCTGGTTAATGGAAAGGTATATAAGCAATTGAATATTCTGTTTAATATGAGTCATGTCACAAGGAACAAAGGAAGGATGAAACTAAAGCAGTAATGGACCGTTAAAGCTTTAAATACAGACCAATCAGTAACATTCTCTACTTACCTGGCAAGTTCTGTGAAGACATCATCAGCCTTATCTCAGCACTGAATGCAAGCTCAAGGAAGATACCAGCCACAATACGAGACGCTGGTGCTGATACTAATTAGAAAAGAATCAAAATTTTCAATTCTTGATCTGCTACCTCAATGGAGCTAGTGATAGTTTCACCCTAAAAACTGCTTAGAGTTTGATTCAAAAGTTAAAGCAAGCTGATCCAGTCTATAAACAAGTAAAACATATACATACAAAGTGGTATGCTTAACGGATAAACTAAATTAGGAACTTTTGTTTTCTTAATCGTTCTGTTCTTTTCAGTTAATGTAATTAAAAAGCCTTTGGAAAAAAACGTTGAAATGACTTCCTTACCTAAAAGCATTAACTGAACTGCGACTAGCAGAAACTGTAGTTTCTGTAAGACAATATGGAAACACCATGCAGTGATATGATAGCATACTAGCTAAAGCATTGGTGACAGTTAGATAAAGGTAGATGCACTTTAAAAAGGTAACATTTTTGTCGAAAGGGTTAAGTACCATATTAACACGTTTTAACACTTGCTGTAGCGTGTGGGGCGGATGTAAAAATGGAGTGAAGAATTTTGACATCTTGGCAAAATTTGTCTTTAACTTCTACATAAAAAACAAATAATACTTTACCTCTTTCGGCTATATAACCCAGATCCTCCATTCTGAAAACGTGATAATAGTAAAGGTTAATCTCAAGTAACAGTCACGAAGAAATTGCTTCTGTAATCTACTAATCAAGTGGGTTTAACGAGGGTCGCTCACTTTTGTCATCTTACCCATTCTCAGAGATAACAGCGTGTCTGTTGGCCTCGCTGTCAGCCACAATGTATGACATTGCAGTGACTGCCTCATTGACAACTCTAGTGTCCTTACTGTGCAGCAGAGCACACAGAGTGCGGATTCCACCCAACTCTAGAAATTGGTCCTAGAATGATACAAGAATGCAAGTTCAGTTTACTGTTCCATAATTCACAAGCAGTGTAGTGGCCTAGCTATGCATCAAAATTGTATTGCCAACAAAGACTTTAGCTGAGCTATTGCTTAGCGAAACTCTTTGTTGAAATCTAAAAATGTCCTGCACAAAACGAAAACTATAGGAAAATGTGTTTATATTGGGCATTCACAGATTCGCGTCCCACAGAATCCCTTGGGATTCTCCATTTCAAATATAAAAATGACTCAAATAAGGCCGTGTCTACTGAAAATTCTTTAAAATTTCAAAGCTTTCGCTGTCAACGGCGAAATGATAATTTAATCTCTGACGACACCTTACACAACGCTCAGCATTGGTCCCAAAAACTTCAACATTAAGCTATTTACCTGAATTGCTGGAATGGTGAGCAACTCACAAACGGCTTCGGTTGCATATTCTTGTGTAGCCTAAAATGGAAGAAAACCAATTGTATGTGTTTTTCGCCAAAAGGAAAATCTAATGGTTTATTTTAAGAACTGGAGCGGAAAAGATGAAAAATAAAACCCAAAAGATAGTAAAAGCAATTTCATTGTGAAAAATCGAAGGATAAAGCTCTGCTCATAAAAGAGAAACGTGGTCTCTCAATTAACTTAACTGAAATTTTGATGCCAATGAAACACACACATCAAAAGTCGATTGCCTTACCTCATCTGTTGAGAGACAAAGATTCATCAATGCAGTCAGACTAAAAAACAAATTAAAGAAAAAAATGTGAACTTCATTAATTTCTCTGACCCTGGATTAAAAATAAGTAATACCTCAAATGAAGATACTTACAGACTAAACTTTTACAGGAGATAATTCGTAATATTTTGCAGTTTCATCAGCAGAAAATTTCACATATCTACTTACCTGTCATTCCTAAAGTTCATATTGGTGTCAAGGTTGAGGTAAGACTTAAGAACAGGGGAGGGGAAATCGAGTATTTTCACACTGGATTTGATTCCGCTTCGCTCATTTATAATGCAATTTCGTCAAAAATATCTATCTCAAATTTTTAAAACATTTTACAAGATTTGTAACAAAAAACTAACGCAAGTAAGTTAGAATCCTTTTAAATTTCTCAACGTTTCGACGCCGTCCAGGGTCATTTTTAAGAGTGATTATACATTCAGAATAGAGTGTGTTACAATGATAGAAGATCCCACGATATTTGTGTTGTTGACATAATCTATCAGATAATTATAGAACTCTTAGAAAAATTACTCTTTTTGGATGAGTGTGGTTGTTGCAATTGGCACAGCCTTTCCGCGATAAGGTCTCCAGTTCGAAGCGTACGCACTCAGCGACATACTGTGTTTATGTATGTATGTGTCTCGTGCGCAAGGTCTCCGTCCATCTTTGAGTGGTAAAGATGGTGTCCCCAGTTAGTAGGCCTTTGGCCAGCTAAATAAATTTGACACCTAAATAAAACATTATTATTATTATTAGTAGTAGTAGTAGTAGTATTATTGTTATTATTATTATTATTATCATTATTACTTGTTATTATAATGATGTATGAAGTACCTACCCATCCTCTGCCACAATTCTGAACTTAGTATCCTCTCCAGTAGCTGCCAAACTTGCCAACTCAAATGCAGCATGTCGTTTTTCCTTCAACCCACCAAGCTTTGCACTCTTCATCACCTTCTCAATATCTCTTGTTTGAACCAGGTAAGTTTCAATTAAGTCTCCGACCTGTTTTAAAATGTGATCTCGTTAGAAGCGACCCAAAATTGACTCGTCCATTAGGTGTGGCTAGTTTCAAGATCACAGAATAGGTAGCATTATATGAACTAACTACCTGCAGCCACTAAACCTGGGTATGAGCATTAATCAAAACTAAATTGAAACATAATACTTTTAAAAATCATACTTTAATACTGCTAACTAAATCTAACAAAGGTAATCAATTGGTAGTATAATTAGCCGCTGTTTGGTAAGACTGATTGGTAGGGTGCCATTCTATTCTTTGGGGGTTCAAGCTCAATTACCTGCCAGATCAAACACTTGTGGTCTTAAAATAATTGTAAAGAAGATGCTGCTTTTGTTTTAATATCTGCAAATAGTTGGACTTTTGTGTCTTCTAGGAAAAGGCTGTCAAATTGTGGGCCTTGGTGTTTATGTGTGTTTGTCTGTCATGTAAAAGTTCTCTGTCTTCCTTAAAGTGGTAAAGATAGTTGCCTCATTTATTGCCTTTTTTCTCCTTTTCATATTTACAGGAAAGGAAAAAACGCTTGAAAATATTTTTAAAGGTTGTCAAGAACTACAGCAAGACACACAGTATATAAAAGTGGAATTTATTTTATATTTACTCTGAACATCGACTGAGTTGACAGTGTCCCATGCGGTCTTTTATAACCCTTCTACAGAAATAGTACGCCAGGGTTACCTATGATTATTCTCAAAAACGGATATAAAAGTCAATGACATTTTACCATTTCATAATGCCATGATAAGGTGACATGGCTCATAAGGAAACACGATTGAATTAATAGGTCAAATTAACCCATCTTTTTCAGAGAATGGCTGAACATAATTCATGTTTAACATCATCCATTCAAAAGCAAAAACAAAAACACTATTTCACATAAACAGCAATGCTGACAACTTGCTTCAATCACAAAATAGCGCAATGATATGTCCTTTGTGAAGATATTTTATAAAAACTGTGCAAGTACATATATTTGCTAGTTTTTCAACCACTGAATTGAAATATAAGTGTACTTATCTGCATAGTTCAGATAGCCATTTGATCCTTATAATTACGATGACCTTTATTTAACAAATAAAGAAGCATAGGCCGTGTATTAGACTGTGATAAAACATGACGGGCATTTGAGAACACGAAGGAAATGTAGAAAACACGAGCCGCAGGCAAGTGTTTCCTACATTTCTCGAGTGTTCTCAAATGTCCGGAGTGTTTTATCACAGTCTAATACACGGCTTAGGTTTCTTGATTTGCTTTATAACATAGATTTTACACGCCGTGAGTAGAAACAACAAAGCACACAGATCGACAAACTGACGCAATTTAATTCTCGACAGTTTCGATCCTGCTTGTTTATTTGATAAATCACTCTGCGTCTTCAAAACTTTCTGCTGCTTTGCAGAGAACTCCATCATAAGTGTCTTCAAATAAAATGTTGTCTGCCATCTCTAACAAAAACATTGGCAAGAGGACTGGCGGTGGGGAAAAACAATAAAACATGCTTTTTCTATGTTTCATACTCTGATAAAACATAGATTTTCGACCAATCAGAGCGCGTGTAGGGTCCTATCTATATTATAAAAATATATATACAATAAGCATACCTCATATTTGAAGTTATACAACAGTGATATGCTCAGAAGGACACTACAAAGTAGAAAGGCTGTATGTCCGACATAAAAGATAACTGAAAAAAATATGGGTAACACAATCTTCAATTCTTTTAGAACAGTGAACAGATATCGAAGAGTTCATAGCTAATGTAAGTAGATGCAGAGTGTTGCGATTACTTGGGCTTCCGACTGCCTCAGACTATTAGTTAGCATGAATAACAAATATATATATAATGATTAAAGAGCAGATGGGAAACCAACATCATAGTGCTAAGACTTTACAGGCAACTACTGAGATGTTTTGTAGGAATAAAATAACAATTATTTATGCTTTATAACATACTATCGAACAACATACATTGACAAAAGATTTGTTGTTGCAATTTTAAAAAGATACACACAAAGGATTGCGCTAGGAAGATATTTGCAGGCTATAACAAAAAAATTCACTGTCTTTTTAACACTTGCTTAGCAGATTGTGGTCGAATCAAATCTTGATTTTCAGTAGCTGTTGACAGAATTAGTATTCTGCCTTGGTTCCATTGCTCAGGCTCTCTTCACTGCAACAGCAACTAAGTAAATACTTAATATCTAATAAAAAATGTACGCATAAATTTTTACCTGTCCAGTACATTGTCTCCTTGGTCCTCAGACAACCAGGTTCTTGATTGTCACAAGACAATGCCTGCAAATTATAATGAAGTAATTAGGTTGGTGAAAGGAACTAGCTTTTCTTTTAGGCAATAATTTGTACAACTCATTTAGCCTTAAGATAAAGGAGGCAATACATATTAAGTGGTTTAAGCCTTCCTTAAACCAACAGATGAAACATACCAGTTAGTAATCTTTGTATTGATGCAAATTACTCTTACTATATAATTATATACTTGTTTCCACTTAGTCCTGTACTACTCTGATGATGACAGTTGTAACTGATGAAGCATGTCGGTTTTCAAAATTACATTCTAGTTTTTCTCAAACTTAAAATTACTGTAATAGAAGTAAACATAAAAGATAAATAATAATGATCCATTCCAGGGAAAGACAATTTGTGCTAGTACTTACAGCTAGGTCGTATATGGTGAAAACTCCCAACAAAAGAGATGCTGTCATGTTCATAGTGGCACCAGCAGCAAAGAACCATGCAAAGTGATTTTTGCTGGAATGAGAAACAATAATTGCAGCTCGTATTTTATTGTTTTGAATAATGAGGAACTCAAATTTAGATATTATGAATACAACCCAACTTTTAATTTGTTTCTCATTAAGATAATAATTACAGTATAATAAAAGAAAAACAGTTTATTTCAATGCTAAATTTGAAGGTGCATTCATGAACTTACTTGATTCCACAGTTTCCCA
Organism: Zoanthus sociatus; assembly: GCA_025331085.2. Lineage (NCBI taxonomy): Eukaryota > Metazoa > Cnidaria > Anthozoa > Zoantharia > Zoanthidae > Zoanthus > Zoanthus sociatus. The sequence continues at coordinate 6,503 of JAOBAY020065804.1, forward strand.
CATATCCTCCCAGCCGAGTATAGTTGGGACAATACTTAAACCCAAACAGCATCAACAGACCTAATGAAAAATCCAATAATTGATTATGTTAGTTTTGATGTAAAAAGGAAATAAGTTTTTCAAGATGCAGTACCATTTGCAAGAAGAAAACTTTCAACTCTTATGTGGAACCAATGACTGTGGGCCACATTATCAATACCCAAACAAAAGTTACAAATCACTGCAGCATCAACTCTTTGTAAAGATCTGGCTAAAGAATGCCTTGGTCTGATATTTTTCCATGCAGTCCTTGTGCTTGGTTAATAATCTCTTAATACTGAAAATAGGTAATTACAACAACAGTGATAGTGACAGTGAAGATGAAAGTGGTGATGACAGTGACGATGATAATGATGATGACAGAGATGATGATAGTGATGATGATAGTGATGATAGTGATGATGGTGATGATGATAGTGATGATAATAGTGATGATAATAGTGATGATGATGGTGATGATAGTGGTGATGATAGTGATGATGATGACAATGATGATGATAGTGATGATGATGATGATAGTGATGATCAATGATGATAGTGATGATGATAGTAATGATGATGGCGATGACAGTGATGATGATAGTGATGATGATGACAATAATGATGATAGTGATGATGATGATAGTGATAATCAATGATGATAGTGATGATGATAGTAAAGATGATGGCGATGACAGTGATGATGATAGCGATGATGATAACAATGATGATGATAGTGATGATGATAGTGATGATGATGATAGTGATGATCAATGATGATAGTGATGATGATAGTGATAATGATAGTGATGATGATGACAATGATGATGATAGTGATGATGATGATAGTGATGATCAATGATGATAGTGATGATGATGACAATGATGATGATAGTGATGATGATGATAGTGATGATCAATGATAGTGATGATGATGATAGCAATGATCAATAATAGTGATGATGATAGTAATGATGATAGTGATGATGATAGTGATGATGATAGTGATGATGATAGTGATGATGGTAGTGATGATGATAGTGATGATGATAGTGATAGTGATGATGATAGTGATGATGATAGTGATGATGATGATGATGATAGTGATTATGATAGTGATGATGATGATGATGATGATGATAGTGATGATGATAGTGATGATGATAGTGATGATGATAGTGATGATGATGATAGTGATGATGATAGTGATGATGATAGTGATGATGATAGTGATGATGATGATGATGATGATGGTGATGATGATAGTAATGATGATAGTGATGATCAATGATGATGATGATGATGATGATGATGATGATGATGATGATGGTGCTGACAATGACGATCACGGTACCAGTGATGGTGATTGTAACACTCTTCAGAATAATAATGATTAATGTGATGATGGTAATGAAGATGATGGTCACAGTGGTGATGTTGAAGTTGATGATGTTAACAATGTGGTGTTGTTGATGACAAAAAGAGTTGTAAAAAAAACCCTGACTAACCAGTCCAAAAGCAGGAGTACCAGTATTTTGTTGTTGGAGCCAAAACTGAGGCCAGGAAATGGATCCACAAAAGAACCTGAAAATCATGAGATTCTTCAGTTAGCATCTGTCATGAACAGGTTCTCCATTTAGGGGATTGGGGCAACAGTGAAAGAAAAGAAGAGAAAGACTATGGCACTAAAGGAGAGCCCACAATGGCCCATTCTCTGTTTGAGATCAGACTATTGAGTCTCAACAAAAATATTTTGATTGGTCAGATCATCAGATGAGATGTCTTCATGTTCTAATGAATCATGTGTAAAGTCTTGCATTACTGTTGCAGTGTTTTGTAGGGCCTATAATGTTCTGTCAACTCTGTATCATTAAGATATTTCTTTTCTGTGGAAAAGTTACTACCAGCTTTCTAGATTGGAATTAATAAAATTGAAAACAATAACTTGTTTTCACCTTATGTCATGGCAGCCGTTATGTGCACTCTACAGAAAAGAATTTTCTCTTGTGTGGGACACCAACATGAGCACTATCATGTCTATTGTTTTTGTGTCTCTTGGGATTGTGTGAAAACCAAGAATAGAAAATACATTATGACAGCTACGTCATGGAAGCAGAGTGAAACTTTAGAGTTACATCTGGTTTAATCTAGATCTGATGGTTAAAATGAGCTTTGATGGTTTGACAAATCAGACACTCAGGTATTTAAAAAGGCTTATCTCAAACAGAAAATGAACCATTGCACCATTCGCCTTTCCTTCCCATTCCAAGTTCGGTTTTGTTTCTTCCATTCACACCAATCCCAATCCATAGAATCCCTTACCACAAGTCTTTGCACGATAACTGCACGGCCCTATCGGAATTCAACTATCAGGTTTAAAAACAATCAAACAATAATGGTATTTAAAGCACACATAAAACTGAACTAATTGTGCAATCACCTTGAATGCAGCAAGCATTCTCTCTCTCCTTTCAAAGATGGCCACCTCTTTTCTTAGCGCTTTCTGCACATCATCCAGTGGCTGCTGACCCAATAAACGAGGTTGGGAACCAAAAGCATGTTCCTCGGCATCATCCAAAGTCGAGGCAGTAGAACCAAACATGTTTGTGTATGACTAAAGCATTTGAAATACCATGAAGACAGTACAAGTTATTATGAGCAGGGTTTGATTGAGCTAATTTAATAGTGAGTGATGCATAATTAACTGTTACTAGTACACAGTATACAATAATCTGTTTATTCATCAGTGGATGCACTAGGGCCAGCATAGGGCCATAATGTATTACTATGATCAGGGGTTGATCTAGCTGATTTGGAGACTGGTTCATAAACAGTTACTAGTGTAAGATACACAATAGTCTGTTTATTCATCAGTGGATGCACTAGGGCTAGCATAGGGCCATAACATATTATAATTATGATCAGGAGTTGATCTAGCTGATTTGGAAACTGGTACATAAACTGTTACTAAATGTACGGTACACAGTAGTCTGTTTATTCTTCAGTGGATACACTAGGGCCAGCATAGGGCAAGAACATATCATTATGAGCAGGGGTTGATCTAGCTGATTTGGAGAGTGGTGAATAAACAGTTACTAGTGCATGGTACACAGTAATCTGTTATTTTATCAGTGGTTGCACTAGGGCCAGCATAAGGGGTTGATCATTCTATAGCTGATATTGTATATATAGCAATATATGGCTATCGGACATATCAAGCAAGCAGATGTGAGATTTATGTCCAACAGGAATAGACCAAAACTTTTTAAAACAAGTGATTCAGCTCCTCATGTGAGTCCCAATATTCAAAAGTAAAATAAAAAAATAAAAAATTAATACAAAAGCAAAAATACAAAAATGAGGATGATTTAAAAATTAGCTTTTGTTTGATTCACAGTTATTACAAATAAGAAAAATGTGTTATTTCCCTTGTATTTTAAGTGTCAATTAACTGATAGTTTATTATTAATATCATGTTAATTGTATCAATACCTTTCTCATTTTCTTGCTCATAGGAACCATTTTGATAACTGAATTATCAAGAAGTCGATAATCCTAAGTAAAACAAGTAAAAGTTAAAAATTAAAGTCGATTTATTGTTTTCTTTTTGATAAAAAACATAGCTTGTCATACAATAAGGTGAACAATGCTAGGAAACAAAAATAATATGTTTTGGTAGCTCTTCTTAATCTGCAATTGCTTTTATTTATACTGTAATGTTCGAGAATTTATAAGCAAAAGTAGGAGATGAGGCTTAAATGCAAAATTTTTCCATAAGCATCTTTGTAAATTTTATGGGTGGGCATTTTAAAGAATAAAAATCCAGAAATTAATATCGACAACAATAAGCATGATAAGAGTGTTGGTATATAAGTTCTAAAAATATATTCTTTAAGTTTTTTGGTTTTTTAAAAAATAAAAAAGCAATGCTGTACTGATGAGAAACCAGACTTTCTATTTGGCCTTTATTTTTAATAAATCTCTAACTGTCACATTTATATTATATTTATATTTATATTTATATTCATATTTATATTTATATGTCTCTTTAAAATTCAATGGCTTTCTTTAATACATGACATAACTGGTTCTTGTTTAAACTAAAAATATTTTAAAAATGTTTCAAATCAGGTCCCACCTCAAAAGTATATCCATCACGTAAATATTCTCCCTTAAACCTGAATCTGAACTGATGCTCCTCTCGTCCCAGCTCATACAGGATATGGAGCATTTGCGCTCGTGCTCTTGCAATTGTGTCATGTAAGTTGCACACCAGGGTAAAAGTCTTGCACTGCATATAAAAGATAATTTTCTTTGTAAAATTTTTTGATGGAACCCAAGCTTTAAATCACCATTCTAACCCCAACTATGTCAACCACCCTTACCTCAACCCCTTCCTTCCAGTAATTATTGGTAAAAACAACTATCAACTAATTCACGTAAGATGTAACAAAAGTGCAATGCTTGTGGAATGTACAGTAGATAAAAAGATCAATGTCAAAAACAGATAACACAAACATGCTAGTAGTGCTTCAGTTTGGGAACCTGAGCCTTTTTGCTAGCTATGTCATGCTGATAAGGACACAAAGGACGAAACAGTCCAATCAGGCTTACTATTTCTATGGTATATTTAAGGGGTAAAGCCCGCTACCATCATGGCCATAGCGCCCAATATAGTGGATTCAAGTTAGCTACTAGCATGTTTGTGCTATCTATACTTGATGACAATAATTGTAACGTAGTTTATCAAAGAAAAGTTAAATAATTTTTCTTCGAATGCCATACTTAAGCAAGAACATGCTTTACGAGAACATCTACATCTACATCTACATTATTAATTTGCAAAATCCTATATACTTACATCATAAATGGCCAAAATCACCTATATATAAGTTAAGTAAGAAGCTCTTACTCACTGAAAAAATAGGATTTGACAGTAAAAAAAGAATAAACCTGATAACTGTAATAATGTTCTGTAATCATGAAGATTATTATGAGTCGAAATTCTACAGTATCCAAGTAACACTGAACTGTCACCTCTGATTCGCAACTTACCGGAAAGGCTTTGCTTTCGACGTATATCAACATAATTATTTTGAAATGCTGTTCGTTCTCCTTACAAAAATTTCCTCCGTTAAGTGTAAACGGCTAAGCATTTTCCATATTTTACTTTGTGCATGCTTTTTCGTTGCTATTCAAAACGCCATGTTGTTTTTCCTGACGTCATGGTGAAGAGAACACTCGTTCCAGGTTCAAATACTGCAAATGCGGTTCGCATGCAGTTGATGCGGTTGATGCGCAACACAGGTGCAGGTGTATTAGTTTTTTTGTTTTTGTTTTTAAAAAAGGGAAAAGGCAATTAATAAATAATATGTGTACTCTTTGCTAAGTTATTTTCCTTAAACACAATTAATTAAAAGCATTCAAAGTTCATCTCATTCAACAAAATGCAAATTCATTAAAGCAAATATATTTTTTGAGCTTGTTAGTTGTTTGTAATTGTATATATTTTATCGGTTCTCTCAGTCAGAATATAATAGGGCTGATAATGCATATGTATTTTATTTTAGGATTAATTTAAAATAAAATCAACAGTCAAATCAACATTTTTATTACTATATGCGCCCACTTCAGCCTATTTAGCAAATTTTTTTGTAGTAGTCACATCTACCTATTGAGTGACAATTCTCTGTCAAGGGATGGTGAAAATCATATTTATCAAAATAATAGTTATCAAATTAAAACCTGCTTAGAGACACTAGATTATTTTAAAAATATAAATTAAAAATTAAAAAAAATAAAATA
>JAOBAY020065815.1:0-12325 GCA_025331085.2 Zoanthus sociatus
CAGAGAACTCCATCATAAGTGTCTTCAAATAAAATGTTTTCCGCTATCTCTAACAAAAATGTTGGCAAGAGGAATGCCGGTGGCGAAAAACAATAAAACACGCTTTTTCTCTGTTTTACACTCTGATAAAACATGAATTTTGACCAGTCAGAGCGCGCGTAGGGTCCTATCTAAAATGGATGGCGCGACCTGATACAGGCGTACACCGCCAGCACTTTGATTGGCTTCTCTGCTACAGGTGTACATTTCTGGTTCGCTCTTTACTTCTTTGTGCGGGCTATTAGGGTTTTCGTTTTTTGCTTTAAACTTTGTGAATAGAAAAACAATTAAATGTTTCTCCATGGAGCTAAACAAATACCAAGAAAGTTTTTGCCATTTCGTGATCGTAGTTTTGACAACTCTTAAAAACAGATCTTTTCATGTTCTAATTTTAGCGACAACTCCGTGGAGGTGCTCCGCTCGATGTATTCCAACATGCAGTTATTGTATTTACTATTGTTCTTTGCCGTCGTCGTCCGCGTCGCCGTCGTCATTGCTTAAGGTAACCAATCTCTTAACTATTGAACTATTGCACATCTAACATTGGAGTTAATGCTTGGCTTTCTCTGTTTTCAGAATAGAGCCAGTTTTGAAGAATTTCATTCAAGTCCGTTGGACTTATGTTTTGAGATCCATTGAATTTTTCACTTCTTAAATGTAGCATTTCTCGAGCTTGTTTACTCCCCACTCAGATGCTCTCTCGGTGTTTCCCGCTTGACTTTTAATTTTGCCCAAAGCCTAGTTTTGACTAAAAAAAGCTGAAATTTTCTGGCTGTTTTTCATATTAAAAGAAAATCTCCAGATTCGCCACAAAAGTTCATCACATACATAACAAAGTGACAAACAAACATTCGCGCCAACTCTGGCATTTAATTGGTATCCTCAGATTCTCATTGGCCCAGGGAAATTGTTAGGCGTCTCTGTAATCCAATCAGAATCAGGGCAGCAAATGTATTTACAGCCCGCTCATTTACCGTTTGGCCCATAGAGGGCAGTTGGTCACTTGGCCGTGCTTACTGATAATAACATTTATTACCTTGAAATGATATATCTAAAATTTGTCTTTACAAATAGAAAAGTTGGATAAATAAAGAGATGCAAAGTCTGGGTCAAAACATCATCGAGAGTACTAATTTATAAATCAGCAACTCTGTCGATCGAGAAACGACACTAGCAAATTGTAATACAATCTGACCACAAATGTAATAAATTCACAAATGCATTTCGGTTTAATGACAATCATTGACTAAGTTTCACTAAGCATAATCTATGGCAGTTTCCTTGAAGTTTAAAAGCTCTAGTCTTATTCTGATCAATGGTTCAACATAAATTCTTTGTCTATATGTTTTATTTCAATGAAAAACAATTCTGTGTTTTTAGTATTTGATAAAGACCAACAAATGTCTTGTTTTAGACAGGTGTCAAAAGGAAGTCAAATTAATTAGATTTCCGCTGTAAAAGGCGCCCCATTTTCACTTTTCAAATGAAATTTTACTTTCAAAATATAAAAAATACATGAAGAGCTGAATCAAAGCACTAATTTGTTTTATTTTTGTTTGTTTTAAACTGTTAATGAGAATTTCAAAAAATAAATAAATATGATAAACCTACAGAACTAACGGAAGATAAGTGAAAAGTTTTTGTCATATAGTGGCCGTATTCATGAAGTAAGTTAGTTGTCCGGTAGAATAGCAGATTACTGCAAATCATTAGTAACAACTTATAGCACAAATTTGGCTTCCACAAACATTTCTGAAAAGCTTACAAACTACATGTATTTCGTACACTACTGTTTCGACAAACAAGGAAATGGCAAATAGATCTACCTTTTTTATAAATCTAACACTAATTCAGTTTCAAAACTTTATTACAATATTCAATAAAATAAAAAGATGTCTATTAAATTTTTACCTCTTTGAAGTTGAGTACTCGAGTCCTTGTTTTTGGAAAGGGTCGTGTTCATTTCATCAAAGCTCTTGTTATTGATCCGTTCCCTCTTCTCTGGTGGACAAAGTTCTTCTTGAGAGGCCAAATAATGATTCCGTATAAAGTCAAACTCGAGACACTGCATTATGCTATGATCTACACTCCCGCAAGAGTCCTTTATATCGATTCCAAGAGTTATATTGGGCAAGAGATTTGAGTTGTTGTTGATGGATTCAATAGCGTACATCATTGCTTGCACTCCTTTGTAGCCGCGGACATGAAAGGCACCTCTGCAGTTTGTTGTACTGGCGTGTTGAACAGTGCTTGGTGCGAAATGCACTGGAATCAAACCGCCAATCACGATGTCCCCATCAACATAAACTCCATTTCCACCATCCGTCATCGTTTGAAAGCATTCGACAAATGGCTGAAATGATAACCAAAGAACAAGGAGAGGTGGATAACTGAGCAGATAATTATGAAATTTTGCCATTTTTCTTCAATGCAAGTTTGTCATATGAACAATGTAAGAAATTATTCAATCGGCCCTGATCACCACCGTCACGGCATCAGCTAACTTCGGAACCCCCTAAACCAACCTGTCTTTAAAATTACCGTTAGCAAAGTTTGAATCGAAATAGCCGGAAAATAAATCAGCTGTGGTGACAATCAATTACACCTTGAAAAAGAAACTGCTCGTTTTTGCAAGTTCTTTTTCATATTAGTAATAAACGAGAGCCTTTTGGCGCCTCCAATTAAATCCTCACCAGCTGGCGGAAGTGGGTTCAGGCATGCGCAACAAAGGCTCAAAGAATCGATAACGTAAGAAAGGAAAGAATATGCGAAAGGCTTTACTGTTTACACTTTGTTTAAAGATATTCTCAGCCACACAAATAATTAGATAAATTGCTAGCAATTGAGTTCAACAAAGAATATGCGTTTGTTTGGGTTAAGACAATGTTGTTTTCACTTAATAGAGGATTCCATCTACTGTATGACTTGTAAAAATGGAGACGGCTTTGATTGACAATTTGTCGGTGACTACTCAAACAATTGAAATGAAAATGTCACTTGAGTCTTCCAGTTCAATTAATGTTTTCTTGGTAACATGTTTTTGTCTTTGTCAAGTTTTAAATGAAAGTATGAAGAATTCTATAAGTAAAAAAATAATTCATAGATTTGTGTAATAAAAATTGTTGCTCAAATACACCCAGAGATTTCTTAGAAGTTCAACTTTCAAAGAAAAAATCTTACGCAAAAAAAATTGTACCATTATATTAGCAACTTAATCTAATATCGAAATGGTAAAAAATATATCATTACAATACAAGATTATTCTCCTTATATCTTATAATATAGAAAATCGCCTTTTCACATCTCCTATGCAAACACTATCTATAAAGTTCGCCTTTCAAGTTTTTTTTTTCTTCGAAAGTAAAAGTTTTTTTTTCATAACTGGAAAAATAAATGAATTTTTTAGCTAAAAGCGCCAATGAAAGGTTGAACAAAGCCATCTTCTTGAAGGGAATAGAATCTATTAACCAGGTAAAGAAAAGTGATAATCATTGTACTGTAAAAGTAATCGGTCGGTGTCAGGAAAAATTATCTTACATAACAACAAAGGAAATATGAAGTTTAGTGTTCATAATAATCGGTTTTGAGAAGAAATCATTACATTAAAACGCAAAGTTGGTTTTGCAGCATGATCTCATAATCGAAATTATTCCAAAAGCAAATTGAAGGAAATAAGAGCCTTCGTGCTAATTAATCTAGAAAGAAATATGCTTTTAAGGATTTTCTGGTTGAAATGATTCCTGTGCTAACGGAAATAATTTGCAAAGTGTTTTGACTCGTGGTGCCTTTTCTTTAATATGTTTGTTTCTCCTTTTCCTTTCGCTTAGCGAAATGAACGATTTACACCTCTTGAAACAACTTTCGAAGGAACAATAAATAAAAGTTGCTTAATTACGAATATAAAATAAAACAAACTAGATTAGACAAGAGTAACAATTCGTAATTTTAACAAACGATGCTGAACACTGAACCAGCTTCAAATCGTCTCCGTAAGTATACTTCTTTATTAAGAACAAACATAATCAAAAGAGCGAGGCTCACTCAAATCGCCTAAAAAATAAGAACAAATTAAGAACAATTTGCGGCTGAAATGAAAAATGTCAAGAAAATAATTAATAACAATTGTAAAACATTATCTTTTCACAAAAAATTACTTAAGATACTGCCTGCCTCAAATCACCAAGAAAGATCGAACTTTCAAAAATCAACGCGAAGAAGATTATTTTCAGAAGCAAGTAGCGAAGCATTCACTAAAATTTTTCAAAAGCTGACATTAATTCGTAAAAGAAATGTAGCAAATACCTTGTTTCAGAATTTATCAGTATGTCCTTTGGGAAGCAAGTTTAATGGCTGGAGACGTGTTTTCTCACGTCGCCATCCCGCGGCCCCGATTGAGTAAGTACTGAATCGCCATCTTGGAGTGATCTTGTCAAAACAAGTCAGGAATAATCTGTATATTTTCGCTCCCAAATGTTCGCCATCACAAAACAGACGATTTTCAACAATTATAAATCTGGTGTTCAGTAAAAGTTATGCTTCTGTAATGTTTGCGCTTGAGAAAAAAAAAAAGAAAATAGGTACACACGCTAAATTTATAGGAAAGGTAAATTTTTCCAAGCCGAAAAGCGTGTGCACCAATTAAGTACGATTATATTAAGAACATTTTAAAAACATTTGAGGCTAAAATCCAAAAAATATTTACTAACATTTAGCCTTTGCCCAAAAATAAAGCCGTTCTTATAAAAAAGAGTATCACATTGCAAATTAAAACGACGGATAACGGATGATAAATGATCGAACTTGTACTGTGTGACTAAAAGTTGAAGAGATTTAACATTAATACTTTAGCTTATGAAGCTTAAGATCCTTAGGAAACCCATGAAAAGATAGATCCAAGTTCGTAGATTTATTATAACAGTTAAAAACTGTAGTCTTCTGCAACTCTTCTGCAAATGGTCTTCTGCAACTCTTCTGCAACTCTTCTGCAAGTGGTCTTCTGCAACGCTTCTGCAACTGGTCTTCAGCAACTATTCTGCAAGTGGTCTTCTGCAACTCTGCCAGTAATAGTGAACCATTTCTGAAACACAGTTTATTATGGCTGCGGATGTTCGTTTACCCATTTCAGGCCACGTGACCGAGTTATGACTTACAAAGCTAAAAAGGTCTATTACCTTTCCCGGCTAACCCGAATGCTTTTAACTTTCTTGTTAATAATATAATTAACTTAGAGCAAGTCTCATATTTATATAACCTTTAATTGCCACATCCACTTCTTTCCTACTTTTTATAAAAAACAGTTCGACTTCAGTCCGCCAGATTCATGAACAATCCATATACAGTTTTTGTCAAATTTTTATCGCAATACGTGTTGCCGAACGTTCGTTTCCAAACTGTTTGTTCGGAAGAGAATTCACTTCCAGTCCCCTCTCGATCACCTCCTTTTAGGTTATACTATTTGGTCACAACGGGGAACACCGAGTACTGTGGTCAGCGGTAACTGAATCGTCAGTTGGTGACTCGCGAGAAAGATTTTAGCAATATCAACATGTCAAATTAAATAAACATTAATAATAAATAAATGGCTGATGAACTACGTGAAAATTAATTTGCCAGTGAACTAGTATAAATAACAGTTCTGAATAAAAATGCTTTTAAATGTAAGAACAACTTTTTTAATGTCGACATGTTTCGGCATATCTTATGCCATTTTCAACAATAATCCAGGGTTAGGGAGTTATGCATGATAACCTTATTGCCATACTGCGACCGTAGACAGCTGTTTCGTCCTTCTGGGAACTTGTCAGTACGCAGTATAAATTTTAAAGAAGTACTTAAAGTTAAAGGTCAATCCATATGCCTTAATTCAAATTTCTTATATTTCACTGTCTCATATTAATAATGTATTCGCTTCAGCTCGCAGCACTTCACATTCTTTTAGAAACATCTCGTTTAATATCCTAAATATTGTTATCAAGTAGCGCGGCCAAATGACAAACTGCCCCGACTATAACATGCCTTTTTCAAGGCCAAGCACGAAGGAAACATGCGGGCTGATAATGCATCGGCAGCTCTGTTTCTGATTGGTTAGGGGACGTCATAAAACCTCGCTTGGCCAATAAAAATACTATTGAATGATGCCAGAGACAGAGTTAGCGCAAATTTCTGCGGATTGGATTGCACTTGCTAGCTCACTTAGTAGTTCTGTAGTGAACTCTAGTCGATTCGAGCCTTTAATTTATTCTGAAATGGAAGAAGCCCAATGATTTTTAATTTTTTTAAATTCAAAACAAAAACTAATATAACGAGCAACTTTGTATAATTGGGATCGTTTTTGCAATGATTTAATTATATATTTTGTTAATTATGTTTGCTTACGTGGATTAGTGATAGAAAACTGTCCCCGTTCGATCATCGAGTCCTGGTCTGATTTTTTTTCTTTTTTTTTCACTTAGTAAATATTATTAATCTTTGTTGTATTATTAAATGTGCGGGTTGGACCTCAAGGGCAGAAACAATCTGTTTACTGATAGGGGTATAGTTACCGCCTAATGTGATGGAGAAATGGGGTGCTCCAGGCTTCACTGCAGGAACAAGAGTCAGAGTGGAGGCGGGAAGGAACGAAAACACTGCGCTTTCGAAACTAAAAATTGTGATATTCATATGGCTAATACATGTCGCCAATCTTTCGGCACTGGATCCATTCGGTAAAATACGTGCTCACTGACAAATATTTGAACGAAAGTGGTGGATATACTCGACCATGATGCTAGAAATGTAAAGTGGAAATCAGACAGAATGAAAGAACTGATGATCCATTCAAAAATCATGATTAATTTGAACGCCTAATACTTGCCGTCAATAATGCACTTGCTGAATTCGATAAGAATAGTGTGAAATAATCAATAATAAACAACGAGTTTTATTTGGCTTCGATTGTTTAGGTTATGGTATTGCTGCAGCAACTTTCCTAACCATAGTCTCACGCTATCTGTCTAATGATCTTTTTTTTTTCTACAAACTTTAAAGAGATAAACTCTGAACGTTTGTTGGGCAAATATCATTTGCACTATTTGTACCAACACCCCGCTCGGGTAACATGTAGTTCTCCAATTGGAAAACGGTGAGTTTGGGTTTTACCTTAAAAATAATTTGTGAAAACCTTCACGATATTTTTCATTAAAGATGAAATACACTATGGGATTAGCTGCTGGGTATGACACTGATAAAATGAACGAGACTCGAACAAATGGTGAACCAACGGTTATAGAGACACTGTTCATAATGACTAAGAAAATGTAAACGTTATATGGTACAAACGCTGCCACAAAGATCAACATGACGACAAACGACATCAAAACAACTTGACGGTTTTCCTTAGTACGTTGTTTTTGTTCTTCTGTTGAAAACGCTGATGTAGTTGATGGAGAATTTTGTTTAAAAAGAGAGAAAATGATCAGGGAATACATTACCATCAGCAGCAATAAGGGAAGCAGAATAAAACAAACAAAGTTTACGAAGATGTAACACCTCTGAGCAAAGTATGTAGTTTCAAGATCTTTTCCCCATGTAAACAGACATTCCGTTGCGTTGTTCCTTCCCGTTCGAAGTTTCATTGCATAAAAATACGGACAGAAGAAAAGAACGGGCAAAAACCACGTAGAGATCAAAATTGCGGAACGAACTTTCTTTGTGATACGTTGCGAAGACATTGGATAAACGATCGCATCAAATCTATCTGCAGCTATAGCGACGAGACAAAGAACGGACACTAAATTTGAAATATCGCCAGTAAATGTCACAGTTTTGCACAAAGCTTCCCCAAGTACGCCGTGTACAATCCATTTTCCACCGGAAAGTATGCTGCTGATCCGATAAGGTACGGCAAACGTTGGAAAGAGAAGGTCGCTGGCAGCCATATTAGCAATAAACAAGTTGACATTTGTTCTGAGTCTGCGGCTGTCTCTATAAATGATGACCAGCACAAGCGTGTTACCAATAAGAGCCATCAACAGAAAAACAACGAACGCCGACAGATCTCCTATTTTTGATGCTAAACCACTCCAATTCTGTCCTTTTTCTATTGAATCGTTGACAAAAATCATAGTTACATTACCAGTGATCCATTTTGTTGACATTATGCCTAAAGAGATGCTTTGAAGTGTTGTTAGCTGCGAAAATACTACACTCCTTATAACAGTGCCAGTACAAACACTTTTCAACACAGTAAATTCCACCTGCTAGCCCTGTTAAATTAAAAGTATATTAATTAATATGGCAGCACTTCACAGGCACCAAAAACAGTTCATTAAATTCAACCGGAGATAACTTTTCCATAGATAGGCGTTCATTTCGGATTCATAAACGACAGGCACGTTCTTCAGAAATTTCGAAATAATTGACAGACATTTTGACAACTTTATTAATGTTTGTTATTAGCTAAAACGGAAGGAGTTATTGGCTTGTGAAAAAGCAGTTCTTCAATCAACACGTACAACCCAAATTGGAAAGCAGAAACGTGCATGTGGTATCCTTCTGAAAATTACAATAATTAAGAACTTTTGATAATTAAATTTTTGTGGGAAACGTTTTCTAAAAATCTTTTTAGGCTAACTGATAAGACTGTAACGATATTTTTCATAAAAAAGGCAAAATGTAGTCGATTGTATGATAAAAAACCTGAATATGTCAAAGCATTAACTAATAATGGTTGGTTTTCGTTTGTTGCCAAACAAATTAATTACTTCGACAGGACATAATATAAAATTCATGGGAACACTATTTTTTTAAAGAATTTAGCTTCTGGTAGCTCCGATGTACAAAAAAAACTTTGTTGATTCGTCATTATAAGAAGCATCAAAATGAACGAAAACTTGGGAATGAATTTTTTTTGCTTATTTGTTATCTTAAATTAACTAGTTTCCATCCATGGAGTTGTATCCTGCAATGGCTGGCGTTCGCCTATTTTGTTTTATTTTTGTCTGAGCAAAGAACGAAGCGAAACGAGTGCAAGTGCTTTTACTCGCAGCTCCTTGCCTCAGTAATCAATAACAGCTTTGGATTGCTTCAAAACAAAGTGCTAGTGGTCACTTCTGAAGATATTTTGTTGTAACATAAAAAAACGTCAGCTTTATAATTACACGAGCAGCGGTATTAACACGAATCGTTAAATTTGTAACCGCAATTTATCTTTTTTTTATGAAATTGAAATTGCCCCACGAAGAATTGTCCGTATGAAAAAGAAGAAACTAAATTTGGTCATGGTTGCGTGTAAAAAAATGTCTTTTTAAAAGTGATAAAATTATATCCAACGAGTAAGCCCTACAAACAAGTCAAACTTTCGGTTTGAGAAATTCCATATTTCCAAAACTCTTTTTATTCTATAAACTCTTAGGCCTGGTTCAGACGTCGAACTTTTCATGTACCGAACCTAATGTTGCGACTACGTACATAAAAAGTTCGACGCATGCATGAAGCAATTAAAGGGACACGCTCAACCATGAGGCTTTGCGGGTGCGCACTTCATCTACGCCATTTTCTGTAATACAGAAATTGGGCTATTTCGCTTTGTCTTCAACAATCCAGCTATATCATTGCAATCTTAAAGGAAAGGCCGTTTTATTTATTCAGTGTGTTTCTTAAGGCTTGGGAAGTGGGGTACACTAAGTGGGAAAGCAGGTACACCTGGAGTGGGTACGAGATCATCAAGCACCGAATGCTCAAGTATTTAGAGAGGTCTGGGGACATCACTAGAATTATTTTGAACTTTCAAGTTGGGGAAAACCGGTACAGCCGTCGGGGAACGTCGGTACAATGTACTGGTGTACCGGCCTTAAGAAACACACTGTTAACTGACTTAAGGTGCTGGGAGACAAAATGTGTTTGAAATAACCATCTTGATTATTGAATTGAACTTCAAGCTTAATTGTACCGGACAGAGCCAAAGGAATTTCCACAGAGATTTTAAAAATCTAGTGCTTTTACAATTTTAATATTAGTAACAAGATCCAACTTGGAAGACCAGTCTACCTTCTAGGGTGACCAACTGGCAAACCTGGCACTGGGTTAGATTTCTTGAATGTTATTATTATTAGCAAGAAGGAATATGCCTTCTATGGTCTGTTTAAATAAATGTTGGCATGCCATGTAAAATTGAACTGTGAGAACACTGACCTACAGTACACCAGATCAGATGGTACTCATCATAATAACATTATTTTATAATGTTGGTTACTGGTCTGGCCATAATCAGTAATACAGTAAATATCAGATGGGAATTGCACAATAGAATGATTCAAGTCAAGAATGGTAAAAATATCTTTTAAAAATATCTTTTATAAAAGAAACAGAATGAAACCTACCTCATACTTTTGATTAGTTGTGGATCATCGTCAGTAATAACAATGAAGGCAAATTTGATTTGCCGACAGTAAATAAGAGTTTCTCCAGGATTTTGAACCTGAAGTGGCTTGAAACCCTTCTCAGTCAAAATCCCTGTCAAAGTTGGGGTTGTTTGTCCATCATCAGGCAGAACAATCAAGCATGAATGGCAATTAAACTAAAATGAAAACATGACTAGATCGTTATCATGTATGATTAACCAAAGACCATACAAGGCATTAAGTAATGATCTGCATAAGAACTACAGGAGATACCGTAACAAAACTCATTTCCTCAAGGTGGATTTTCTTTAAAGGCTCTCATGCTAAAGACCTTTAAAAAAACAGGTCATGATGTTTCTTTGATTGTCTTTTATGAAAATAAATTCTCGACAACAAGATGTGCCAAAGTAATTAAATAATTGAATAAAATTTCACACATTTTCAATTGAAATGACTCTACTGTAGTTCCCTAGTTTTTACCTGGTTCTTTTTTTTAACACTTATTTATTTTTTACTCATGCATGACAATTAATAATTATTAACCAAGATTCAAATCTTGGTGTGTTCCAAATTAAAAAAAAGAAAAAAAGTGTTTAAGCACAAGATGGTAAGGACAAGAAGAAAATAAAAGGAGAAAAAAAAATAGTAGAAAAAATAGACGAAAAAGTGAGAAGTGAGAAGGTGAAGGTTATTTAAAATATTCTGTTCTTTTAATACACCCCTAAAAAACCAAGTCCCTGTTTAATTTATGACTCCCCAAAATAAAATCCCTTTTAGAATGCCAGATTGTACCACTTTAAGACAACTTGTACCAGTGCAAGAAAAATTGAACTGGCTTAAGAAAGATTGAACCAGTTCAAAATCATATTAAGCCTGAACTACAACATAGGCAATGAGACAGTATGCATAACCCAGTATGGAAATAATGCCGTGTAAACATACGTACCTTAATCCGCTCTTGATCTTCTTGCCTTAGGTCCATTTTCAATACAGGTAATCCATAAACTATTTAAGTTGTACTTCTTCCCCGAAAATGTCTAACGTATTTTCCTCAACGGAACCGATTGAACGTTACATGTTGACGCACTTTAGGTCGTCACGTTTCCAACTGAAACAAAGTTTTAAATGTTTTGTTGCTAGTCATGATGGAGTAGTGTAAAGTTGTTGCTATAACGCCATATGCTGTCGCCATCTTGAAACAGAACGAAAAAAAGTCTGTTTTTTGCGTTCTATAGGGTTAAAAAAATCAATTTTTAAATTCAAATTCTTCTAAAATAAAATGTTAGCGTATGCAAGTCAGCCAACTGACAGAAACACGGCGAAACTTGAGAAGGATAACTTTGCAAATCACTGCCATCTTGGATAAAAGCGTGGTTCCGTAGCAGTTTAAGCCGCATGCCGCTGTTTATTTTCTGCACGGGCGCACTCGTTCACAGGTATCCTCCCATCCCCAATTATTTCTTGTGTCTTGACACGGAAGAGTCATGTTTTACTGTTATGTCACTGGAAAGCCACGTTCTCAGCATTGTTTTTATTCCTTACAAGTTTCTTTAATAAACTTTCATTTTTTGAATCTCTATTACAACGTCAATGTTATTTAGTTTTCTACCAGAATGAGTTGCTAGAGATAATTTTGGATATCTTAGCTAATCACCATGTAATCATAATGGTGTTAAGCTAAGTTACATTAGGTTTCGACACGGAACAAATTCCCACAAAAATTTTCTCATTAAAAATATTTTGGTTGAAAGTTTAAATGAACATACTCTTTTAACGCTTCTCCCCCCCTTCATCAAAAAAAAATCTCAGCACGGAAACATTCCGAAATTTAGGAAAACGTGTATGAAAGTTGTGATAAAATGACGTCATGTTTGGGGGGCTGAACCCAAAAAAGTTTGTTCGTACAC
>JAOBAY020065826.1:0-21737 GCA_025331085.2 Zoanthus sociatus
CCAGGGACAAATTCACCACGCTTTGTAAATAGCCAACTGGTTTGCCTCCTACCAGTTGGGATTCTTAACTGGGAGAGGGAGTGATTTTAACATGACACTGAAAAGCCCCTTTAGGGGAGTTGTCATTAAATATATAGTTTATAGTTTATAGTTTATACAAACTCAACAGTAACAAGTTGACAAGTCTAGAATTTAGAAAGTTCGCTCTGCTAGCAAGTCAGACAATAGAATGGCCATAACGGGATGCTATTGCCTATATTCTCATCTAAACGAAACAAAAAACCTAATAAAATGTTTTTTTTTTCTTTTATCAAATAACTAAACAAACAATCGCACTTTATAAAGACAAAAGTGTTTGTTGAAGTGGACTTTTGTCCTTTTGCCAGTAAATGGTTTTGTATGTGCGTCTGCCGCGAGAAATCCAGAGAGTGATGATAATATACACCTAGCTGAGAATAACTATACTCCAGCAAAATGATACTCCTCTGTATTAGACCCAGCAAAACCCGACCCAGGGGAAATTTTGCCCCTACACAGCGGATTTTTTGCCTCCCACCCCAGAACCCAGAGAACTGAATTTTCTGATTTAACCCAGACGTTTTTTATATCTTCCCCAGTGCGACGGCGAAAGCTGATTACCCAGTGTGTTAACTATATTTTAAGTCTTGCTTACGTAGAACTAGCACGCAAAGTCAAGAGCCAACCCTGGGGAAAGAATCTCTAACCCAATGAAAATTTTCTTAAAACCCAGTGTGAGTTTCGATCAGGCGGGGGCTTTTACAGAGGAGTGCCGGATACAAACTACCTTTGAGCCTCTTTCAGTTTCTGAATTGAGTAACAGCTATATATCAAACAGTTTAATATAACTGCACATGTATAAGAACCTTATCTTACTGTAAACTACCATGTTCTCCATGATAGAATTACTACACACTCATAAAAATTAAAAACTCTTTAAAAATTGCGGCTAAAGATTTTTAAAGATTATGATAATCGCATATGTCGAAAACATTTTAAAATATTCATTAAGTTATACCTTTACTTTTTATTAAACTCAGAAACTTTTAATCTTACATTTAACTTTCGTTTCGCATTTTATGTTCTGAAAAATAGGTTTACCTAGTCTGAAATCTAGGTGATACCTATGTTTGAGCATTGACGCGTTGTTAATCTGCGTTATTCTAAAACTTGAAAAAAAATGATAAGAAGATTTAAAAGGAGTTGAAAGAGCTACTGTTAATACTGTAAGTGATTAAACAAAAGTTTTTCATTCATTTCTTGAAACGTACAATCAAACTTTAGAATTTTATTAATTAGTCTGACAGCACGGATCAAAGAGGCGTTTTCTTCTTTACACGCATTACCCGTCCAAACACAAGCAAACAAATATACTGACATATACTATCACTATATAATGTAGATTTAAAAGAACAATAACCTCCGCCCCATTAAATGATTAATCTAAAACAAAAAAAAAACAATTTTGGTTCTGTTTCATATTTTTGTTCAAAATGTTATCCGAAAACTCGACTGAAAGGTATTTAGAAAATTCTATGCTATCATTCACTATATATTAGTGTATTTCCGCTATACCATTTACGACAGTACATATCCGCCTAAATATTTTTATAAGAGCTAAGTTAAACAGCCGGATATTGTTAGTTAAGTGTCCTAGTCCGGTGTAAGAAGTGTTGTCACTCATTTGCGTTGAGTTTGAGCCACTGGCTGTCCAGTATACGAAAATCGATTATACAACACTTTACTGAGATCTCAATCGCTCAACTCCACCGCTAACTCAGTATTCGCTGCGCCGTTTTCGCTAAATTTACTTGTGAAAGAAAAACTCCAGGTCTTTTAAAGGGATTTATTTACTACCCAGTGAACAGATAATGAAGTATACCTCATACAGGACAAAATCAGAAAAAAAGCAAATTTCATAACAAGAAGTTATTTACTTGGGAGTCAGCAATATCCTTTGGCCTGCTTTAACGAAAAATATAATTAATCTTTTTACTCAGCCTCGTTGATCATTATCTATTTATCTCAGTGAAGGGAAAATACCCTTAAAAAAAATTAGAGAAAATTATATAATGGAAACACTGAACGTTTTAAAAATATATTTTAGACATTTTGATATTATACTCTAATTCTGGCAAATGACCTTTCTATTTTCTAAAACTGAGATTATGGAACATCTTTCATCAAAAGTCTGAAAAAAATAGATTATAAAAAACGATTTAGAAATACATGAAACAAGAAATGTTGAGTGATAAAAACATGCAAATCATTTCAAGTTAGCCGTTTCATAAACCGCTTTTTATCTTTAATTGTATATAATATATGTAACCTTGATAATAGCGCTAAATGCAACGAAACTTCGATTTTTGTCACTGATATAGATTACATCTAGAAATAGAATATATAGGTCTGGAATAGATTATATCTAGAAATAGAATATATAGGAATAATACATTATGCAACGCGTAGGAGCATTCAAGTTTTTATTATCATTTCGGCTGCTTTTAAAAAATGAAAACATCGATTAAAAAGCTCATTACGAACATACATGTACATCTGAATATACGTGCAAGAATTAAATAAAATTAGTAAATTTGTCTAATGAAAATTGTTCAGTTTTAATTTTTGGGCTAGTCTCAGCCTAGATGTTCTTATAAAGTTTGTTTTTATAGAAAAAAAACAATCAGGGTGTACTCGGCGAATCATACATTATGGTTCGACTTTGTATTTATTCACATTCTTATGCTCAAACATTATTTCCAATTCCATCTATGATATATATATTTCTCTACAAGAACAGCCATAATTATAATAGTTCTGTTCGCACGGGCCTGTTGTCTAGACTATATTTTGGGCATTAAAATGTTGCCACTATATTTGCTCGTCTACGCATATACAGGTTTCTCTTTATTCAACCATTATTATCTAAAGATATAATAAACAAACGGTTCTGTTAATGACTTTGAAACCGGCTAATTATTGCTTGTATTTTAACGAGTGGTCTTTTTAAACAGGTTAAAATTGTAGTTTATGACAGAGAGGAATTGTTTATTATTCTGTTTTTATATTCGGCTTTTGGAGAAATTGCCAAAGTGTTACGTTAACTGAATTGTTTTGACGTAGTAAAATGACTTAAGCAATACTCATTGAGGCTTTGATAGCCACGAGGTTAATTATTTGCAAGTGTTGACACAGAGTCCCGCTGGAATTGATTTTCAATATTTTTACTTTACTTTTTAGTAGAGCACTTTAGAACTTGCTGAATCACAGGAAGATTAGCACTCGATATTTGAACTTTTGTCATAGGGAAACTAAGTCGATTACACCTAAAACAATACAATCATAGACCCTCGGGGAAACAGAATGACTCGGAGAATAAACAAACAGTTACAGTCAGTTGAAAGCCGGCTAAGTTAGAAGTATTAATGTTAATACTCATAGTCATAGAACAAAAAGACTATCCATTTATGTAGAAAGAAATGGTCCAGAGAAAAGTACCATACAAAAAAGAAGCTTCTGGTGTTTTATGGTACACTTTCAATATGACTCCTGCAACTCGGAGGCACATTTTATGACGGTATATAGTTAAGTATAAAAACGTATATTCTTATGGACTTGATCCTCTTTTAACACTGAGTTTAATTTTTGTTTCATCTAATTGCAAAGGAATGATTTTTTAAATGTTTACATAAACTCAACGTAGCAATATCCCAAACTTTTGAACTTTCAACTGATTACGACAGATCAGTACTGGGACGTCGATTTAAACAAAGAAAAATGATCGCTGTTTACAAAAATAGCACTTCTCATTGAATAAACTTCCTGCGAGTTTTAAAATAACGGAGCTGAACGAGAGGATCAGAAAAAATGTAAACAATCTTTGCGTAGTCTCACTATCTACCTAAAATACTTAACCGAGAAAATACGTACTTCCTTTCAGTGACCATAAACAAAGTTGCAAAGGCTTTGACTCTTTTATTTCTAGAAAAAAATGCAATAAAGTATACATAAAATCAGTATAATTCTCAGATTATTTATTCAAAATTCAATAAAATGACAAGGAATACACAATTAATACTTCGCGGTTTTCGTGCTCACTCGTAAGGTAAACCAAATCAATGTACAATGTCGTTCTTTGTTTGAATCCTTTACATTACAAAATCTTTCCGACTTCAGTTATCGCCTACCAAATGACACGTGCAAAAGATAACTCGTGGTTACGTGTTTCATAAAACATCTAAAAGCTTTTCTATTTTTTCACACTGGCCACCACTCCTAATTTTTGTGCGAATCTTTGCTATTGTTGTGCTGGCAACGCCAATATTGTTCTGATCTTGTATGTACATAATTGAACTTGCTTGGCTTCACATTGTATATTACAAAACGAACACAGGGCTTGTGTCAATAACAATTCGACCACATTAGCTTGTGAAGCTTGTCATCGAGCAGTGTTCCCTTCCAATGCCCGACCTGAGCTAAGTAGCTCTTTATAGAGTACGTATATGCAAACACTGTTAAGGAAAATAAAAAAATCGCAAAAACTTTTACAGCAGCTATTAAAAATAACACCTTGTATTTAGTGATGGCGGAACCTTTGGATGCAAAGAGTTGGAGCTGTCGATTGCGTATCCGTTCGACCAATATCAGTTTGACGGTGTTAATATTCTATCACCGGAACCTTGATTGAAGCTTCCAGTTTTTAACATGTCGAGCATTGTGTTAGTTTCAGCATTATGGCCGTCTAGCGCAAGATGTTATAAATAGAGCTTATACATGAAGCAACTGGTAACGTCATGAACTTTTAAGTGTTATAAGTCAGAAGAAAATAGACCATCATATCACTAATAATTGTATTTCCACTTTAAATTGCTTCATTTCCAAAAGCACTATCTGCATTTAAACTTAAACCATTTTCAATCGGCATCCATTCGAGACGTTGAAACTTCTTTGATTCGTCAGTCTTAAAATCTATTTCACTCCAGTGCTTAGAAAACGATTATGCGTGTTTACACATAACGAAGACCGCAAATTCCTGTTTTTGTTTGTAACTTTCGTAGTAAATATTTCGAATTTTCTTCACACAAAAGGGATGTTTTCCTTACTGGGGCGGAGATTAGCCGTAAAATGCGACATATTGATGGTCTTTTCATAGAACCACCTCTCAGTTTTTCGAACGCGAACCTGTCCTCCGAAACCACTTCGGGAAATAGTCGCTTACGCCTCAAGAAAGTTCCGACCTGCTAGTTGCGTTTACCTCCTACACGCTTCTTGTTGAGGGCGTCATCTGTCATTAAATTAATTACTACTCTATCGAGAAACCGATAAATACTCGAATCTGGTTGATAGATTCAACAAATCCACAATACTGCCATTCTATCAAGTCAACAAAATACGCGCTCCTAACCCGAGCAAAGAGATTACCAAAGCACTGAATTGGACGAACTGATTGAATATGATTGGGGAGCAACGGTTTTCACAGCTTGCATTCTTATGGCCAGTTTTTATCGCAGCGATGTAAGTATATTTTATTCCATTGTGCGATTTACAAATCTTCTCTAGTACTTAACTCAAGATATCTACAAAGCGTTTTATAATATTGTTCAGGAAACCATAGAAACTAAATTTAATCCTAAAACATATTTTATTTGATACTCGCAGTGTAACTAGCGAAACTGTGCGACATTTCTGTAACATTATTTCATTTTCCCGCAGTTGTATAGCAAGACCAATGCAAGATCCAAAGAAGTATTTTAAGAACGTAAGTTATCTTGTATTATATTAGCACATCTGTCTTATGGTAGCTTCAATATTTGGTAATGATTCGTGCAAAATGCAAACTCGTAGATAGCAATTATCTATGCTATAATTTCGCAGCAACAAATTCTATAAATAAATTGAAAAAATTAGGTAGCAAAAGATTATAATCTTAAACTTATATTATTTGCAAACAGGAAGTTTCCAAAACAACAGAAAACGGCCAAAGGCAATTTTTCTAAACCAGAGAAGAAAAGGGGGCTTATGTTTCAAAACATAATAATTTACAATGAAGAAAAGAAAATGCCGAGTTTTTAAGGAGAACGTAAAGCTAAAACTTTGAAGTACTGCCATTGATCAAGACTTGATAGCACTTTATTGACCACACGGTTAAAACCACAGATACTCAAATTCGCTGCCGACTAGCATGGTAAAATGTTAAAACGCTATGGAAAAAAAAATAAAACTAGTTCAGAAATTTACAAACTAAATGTAGTAATAAGACCATACGTTACAAAGTTTCAAATACAGCGTTGACAATTATTAGACTAAAGTTAATAGGGATTGATATACTCCAATCGGCAAGATGCCAAGCTTCTTATATTAGACCATCAGTACAATTCTCGAGCTCCGTCAATACCGTACATGCAAACCAAGGGGGAATCAACTTCAGCACTCAATCTGTATACAACGATGTTATTTGTGTGCATACTTTACAAAAATGAACTTGATTAGAAAAAAGTTTGGTAATTTGTAACAAGCTATATATTTGCGTGTGATGCAGATCGCTGATTTTGATTACGTTAAAGAAAACGCGCAAATTTTCATTTGTAAAAGTTTCCAACTTTTTTTTTTGAGCTAGCTTTCCAGATATGCTGTTACTGAAATGAAAAAAAAAATTTTAATGAACAAAACACTTGTACTTAACTCCTCGGTTTGGCAAGAACCTACACACATGCGCACAACCGGCTTCACCCCAGTAATTACAATGCAAGCAACTGGAGCGACCGTGGACAGCTGTTTCGTCCTTTTAGGACGCATCAGCTATACTTTCGCTTTATACAAATCATGATTTCGCAAATTCCGGCAACAAACACAGTGCACACTTTCGATTTGACGTTGTGATGTCAGGGGAAACTGTTTGAGCCCGCGATATGGCACCCTACTGAAGGTTTTATTAGTCCTTTTTTAGGAGTACAAACCAGCGAATCCCTCTAAAATCTACATTTTAGGATTCTCAAATATAAATTAAGTGTCACTTGCTCTAATGAACCTATCTTGTCCTTCATTGTTTAGGTTCTAAACAGAAAACCTCGAGCAACTGCATCAAGTACTCAGAGTGTACGAGTCGGTGTTCTTTACTCCAAAAACACTGGAAAACACGTGAGGATTCTTCATAACAAAATCGATGGGCGTGGCACAGAGACCGATCGCAATGGTAAGCACATTCCGATGTAAAGGCAATGTTTCTTCTTTTGTAAATATTTAGTGTTCAGTCCTAATCCAGTATGGTTGTTAGCCGCTATGACTTAATTTATGGCCCTAAGGCACCTAATGTGTCTGGTTTATTGAGTCTGAAGTCTGCATCCTTCGCGCTTATGGAAATGAAGTAGTAACGGTGAACGATGGAAAAATTTGAGAAGACAAGCAAGATCTCCTTAAAAACTGATCAGTGTCCTAGAGGCTCAAAACCTGTAGTATCACACCTCATCCAGCATCTTAAAAATAAATAGGTAGTCATGGACTACATGTCGCTACAGCAATCAACATAGAGCAAACGCTTCTTTCAGTAGTCTTCTTGGGTACCCTGTGAGACTCTTGTAGCCCAGGCCCAATTCACGTCTACTTGGGTAACCTGTGGTTATTAGTTACGCACCCTCATCTTGCTCGCTTGTGCTCATCCTCTAACAGAGAACCATGATAAAGTAGCTACCGCTGATATCAGGTGTAGCTACAACAAAACTATATGTTTACCACAGCCCAACAAGGTGTGTTGCGATATCTCAAAAGAAAAATTTAGCCTACGGCAATTACTAATATTTTCCTACTTTTTACTATCAACAGCAAAGCTTATATTCGAATCCGCGGGATTCGGAGGTCAGGTCCGGATAAGATCATATTATGGAAACCTGTACCTTTGTCTTAGCAGCAGAGGCGATCCGGTAGTTGAGGTAAAGAAATGCAATAGAACTAGTTTAAAGTGCCTATGAAGCTAAACCAGTTTTTACATTTCTAAAGAGATCATTCTAAAAGTACTAAATACGGAAAGTTTCAAAGACTTTGGAGAAAATGCCTTTGAGATATAGCTGCCCAAATTTACAGGTTTTGCGCTGATGATTGACTAGCTCATTACGAATTCAAGGAATCAGGTTTTTCGTTTCTGTGACGTAATATTTAAAAGTGACATGAGAGAAAATAGCAAGTTTTGCTCATATCTCGACACTGATTCGCAGCACGGAATTTAAACAAAAGCTGTTACAAGAAAATGATTTTATCGTTATTTAGAAACCATTTTATCAGGTTTAAACTATTTTTAACTTGGATTAATTTTGCATTTATACTTAATCACTCACAAAACAAAATGTTTGCGTGACATCTGCTAATTTGCATCTTAGACTTAATACCTAGCCACAAAACTCGAATCTTCCTAGACGCGTAGCATCTCTACAATTTGTCCTAACACTCTTAGAATTTGCCTGTTTTTTTTTTTTTTTTTTTTTATCATGATCTTTTCAGACAACCAAAAGCAGTTTTCGCTTCAGGGACACTTTAACTCAGGCAATTGAGCTCAAATAAACACACAGTTATTTACTATTTCATTTGTATAACTACTGAAAAACTGTTGTTTCAAGACAAGGTGGTGTTGAATAAAGTACCTCTTTTTAATCATGTGAAATCGTGTCTGGAGATGGACAAATATACTTCCGAAACTATTATCTGTTTATCACCTTTCAATGACTTATATATGCAGTTGGTGGACCTTTGCATGCCATAATGCATAGCTCCAGACACACTTTCCAAATTAGGTTTTTCCCACAACGCAAAGCGACTCCCAGTCCAAGCCCAACACAACGATGTAGTTAAAAAAAAGTTATATATATTATAATTGTTATCATTGTCAATATAAGGGTGTAAGCGGATTTGAGCAATGAGAGCTCTTGCCGAAACAAAAATGATCGATTATTGCATTGAAAAAACTTCAATTAACCCCTAAGGGGGGATTACTCCCATAAAAAGTATATTGACTCTACAGTTATGTGCCGCTTATCACTGTATGGTTTCACACCATCCAGTCTAAAACAGGGTGAAAATATCACGGAAATTTTGTCTATAACAGGGTATACAATTTCAGTGTGTAACATTTACAAACTGTTTAATTAATAATTTAACAGCTGGGTGCAACAATTCTTCCCGGATATGATTTGGTATGACTAAGTTATACGTGAGAATAATATCCTAGATCACCATGCCTGACCTCTGTTTAAAATGCATTTGCTAATCGGGGCTGTTTCTTTATCTCTATCCTGGGACACGCAGACAGCAAAATTATTCATTGTCCCTCTCGTTTTTTCTTCATAGTTTAGAACAGGGTGGGTCAGGTATGTGAAGCTAAAGCGGTCCACTCCCATCCAACATTCTGAAAAGTACCCCCTCCCCCTCTCTCTTCTTCCCCCGGGCATTATACCTATGTTTTCTGACCTTATCTTTTACTTCATCTCCGCAGCAAGCAAGGATTGGGAAAACAAAGAAGCGATGTGTATTCATTGACGAACATTACATAGGAGGATACACAACCTATCGCTCAAAAGTCAACCCAAAATGGTTCTTCGGGATTAGAAACAATGGCAAAGCAAAACCCGCACGAAAGATCAACGTTCGGCAACGAGCAGCGCATTTTCTATCTCGTGAAACAGTTTAGGACAACCTTTAAGTGTAATCACGAATTTCGCCAGTTTACACCAGTAGCGACGAGAAATCTCCACGCGTGGTATAAGAGTTATATTATAAAACAGAAGAGAAGAAGAAGAAGAAAAAGAAAAGAAAATAGAAAAAAATAACAGATAATGGTTAACAAATTACTGGAATAATATTCCTTCATTCATTTGTTCATACATTCATTTACACATCCGTACATTCTCTAGGTCTAAAGACAATTATTTATGAAAAAAATTGTTATAGATTATGAATTGAAAAATTATTTATTTAAATGTTTTTATTTTTTCAAATTGTTCAAGATATAAAATGTAGCTAAAACTTTTTGTAATTCGCTTTTGTGAATATATTACTTATCACTTAAGGACTCCAATGTTTGATAGTCGGACAAATCCAGAGCTCTCACGAAGAATAAAAAAGTGTGCTCATAACTGTAAATAAAGCTAGCTAAATACTTTACGATTGAAGTTGTTTGAAAATTTGATTGAAAATTGTTTTGGATAGTTTGTTGAAATGTAAAGAAAAACGTCACAAATTTCAAAAACACTTACATAGGTTCGATTGTCATTTAAATTGAAAGATACAAATAAAATTAAAGAATACTATTTATTATCATGGTATTTTTGTATGACATATTAGTTTAATAATACAAAAAAAATAAAGAATATTATTTTCAAGAAATATATAATGGAGTTTTTGACATGTTAGTTTAATCATTCCTCGTATTAATTGTGGTCATTATCGGTCACTATGCACAAATTATGTTAATTAAGACATGCAATGCCATTAAATTTCGAGCGGCAACTTCTTGGAGGATAACGCAGCTATTTCGACTTACCAGCTATGAACTTGATGACCAAAACGGACCCCAAAGTGGGCCATTACCGTCACTTTGACTGAATATTTGAGAGAAAACTTGTCAACCACCAGCAATTTTAAGTCTTCAATTCATTGAGTTATGATAACTATACACTTTAAAATGACGCATATCAAGAACCTTAAGGCTATTTTCATGTACGTCTACAAAATGAAAGAATTGGTTCTTATGTAACTGAAAAAAATGTTAGCACCAAAGCATCTGCTTTCTTTGTGGAATGAGAAGCACTGATTTCGTGATACTCTTACTAGTTCATCACAAATGCTAGTCTTAGTATAAATTATATCCATCACTTCACCTCTGTCAGGCTTTTGTCCGCGACCAACCGCTGCACTGCATTTAATTAACATCATGAACTCTTCAGTTATCTACGAAGAGAGTAGAGAGCGAATGTCTTTCGAATAATGAATATTTCCCATCCAGAATAGTGAATAATCCCAAAGTGAAGAATAAATTTCAAGATGACAAATCAAAAGATAATGCATAATAGCAAAGATATTCGTGCTAGTAGTCATGCACTAATTAAAATGGGCCGACCAAGGCTACGTTGGTAGCGGGCATTACCCAAGTGAGCCCTTAGCTATATAGATAGCTATGTATTTATATCATTTTCTGTGGAAACCCGAACCTACTAGGTAGCTATATAGCTCATTGGACGAGGCATAAAAAGGCCAAAACAGCCATCCGTGCCTGCAAACAAACATTAAGGTTTACTTTTTCCTATGGTAGATTCAAACTGGGTAATGCCACTATATATACCAACGTAGACTTGGTTAGTTACTAGCACGCATGTGCTATTTACACTTGATAACAATCATTTTAACCACATCCCACCACCATTACTTATGGAGGATTAAAGGCAAATTAAAATGTCCACTACCAAGATGGCCTGAGGGCCCATTCCAGTGGTTTCAAGTAAGCTACTAGCGCACATGTCATATCGATACTTGATGACTACCAATTACGGAAGCCACATCACAGAAGCAAAAATTTTGAAATTAAAAATGGCCACAAAAGGTATCCGGCAAACACTGTTTGGGGCTTACGTAATCTGAACTGCTTTGCGAGAGATATCGTTTATCTCAAACACATACACCCTTTATCGCAGACCACCTCCCACCAAACGCTGGTACTCATTTACCTACCTTGGACCTCCAGGTAAAGTTTTGGTGGAAAACAAGGTCACACTAATATTCAAATTAATCTCGGTAGAGCCTGGGATCGAATCTGGGGCCTTGTGGTTGTAAGGAAAAGATCTTACCAACTGCACCAACCACGCCGCCATTGGACAATGTTTGGTTGAAAACAAGGTCACACAAATATTCGAATCTCGGTAGAGCCGGGGATTGAACCTGGGACCTTGTGGTTGGAAGGCAGAGATTTATTATACCAACTGTACCAACCACGCCGCCATTAGAGAATGTTTGGTGGTAAAGAAGATCACACAAATATTCAAATCTCGGCAGAGCCGGGGATCGAACCTGGGACCTTGTGGTTGGAAGGCAGAGATCTTATACCAACTGCATTAACCACACGCACGCGATGATGTTTGTTTATTGTAACTATTTCCTTTTTCATAATAGGCAACTGTATATTTTGTATTACTTAGAAATATTGTAGAGTTTCACCAATATTAGAAATTACTAATTAAATTCTGAAAATTAATGTAGAATATACGAAACGTTACGGTTGAATATCTTTTATGTATACCATAAAATCTCACGTTAAAGCCCCCCTGGGTGTATAATCCCCCCGGGTATAAGCCACTCCATTTGCCAACGAAAATATCATTCCGGATATAAACCCTCTACTCTAGTGCATATAAGCCCATCTACTGTCCAAGTGCGGTCTTTTTGCGTTTCTTTTTAAACATCAAATTTTTTAATAGAAAGTTATAACAATAAACAAGTAGCTGTGGAATATAGAACAATAATAATGATACCAAAGAAAGAAACAAGTGTTCATGCTATGAGAAGACCGTTTCACGGCAAACAACAAATGTTTGTACTTTTTTTATGATATTCTGTTTCGTTCCAATCGCAACAGTGTGTGATAGATGTTTTTGAAATAAATTCTCCGTTCGTTGCGACTCACAATAAGTGTATTATGTATTAACTCCATATCTAAAGATTTGTTAGCTTTAATTTGTTTCTCGGATACGTTTTACCTCGCCGTTCCAAAGCATTTCTTTTATTCCGCTTTTGAGCCCACCCGGATATAAGCTTCCTCCCGTAAACAAGTCCGCCCAAAATCCCTTACGAAGTTATATAAGCCCAGGGCTCTAACGTGGAATTTTAAGATAGTTTATTGACAATAAACGTTGTGCAATGTTTATCACCGCAGTGTAAGTTTTGCTTCTTATCAAGCTGAAGTGGCCAGAAAACAATAATTTATAAGTTAGCATTATATTTTAGTCTTCTTTTTTTAATTATACAATCTTAAATATTGCGTGCAATGGATTTACTATTACGTTAATAAAATACTTTTCTTACTTTTTCATTGAAATGGTGGGCCACTTGCATCCCCTCTGTTCTGTCTTTCCATTGCTTTTTATTCACTCCTAGCATTTGATACTGTAAACCATGATATATTGATAAATAAGCTAGACCATTACGGTATTAGAGGAATAGCAAAAGATTGGTTCGTTTCATATCTGAGCAATAGAAAACAGTTTACCTCTAATGGAAATACAAACTCGGAGGAGCTGCCTATTTCATGTGGCGTGCCCCAGGGTTCAGTTCTTGGGCCTGTTCTATTTTTAATCTATGTCAATGATTTTAGTAACTGTGTCAAGTACTTAGACTTACACTTATTTGCCGATGATTCAAATTTATTTTTTTGCCACAAGACTCTCGCAAGTCTTGAATCAATCATAAATAACGAACTTTTGCATGTTCAAACTTGGCTGAACACAAACAAGCTATCTTTGAACATTGCTAAGTCCAATTTTGTTTTATTTCACCCCACACAGAAAAAGGTGAATACTCCTGTTAAATTATATATTAATAACACCATGCTAGAGGAAAAGTCGCATATTAAATATTTGGGAAAACCATGTGAGCTGCATTTCTAAAAAACTCAAGAGAAGTATATCGGCATGCTTTCAAAAATCCGTTATTACGTATCCCTAGATGTTCTAACTAACATATATTATGCGCTATTACACCCTTTTGTGATCTATGGTATAGTTGTCTGGGGTATTACCTATCCTACTAACCCAAAACCCCTGCTCATACTACAAAAACGTGCTATCAGAATCTTAACATTTTCCAAAGTCGATGAACACTCTAGTCCACTTTTCAATCAAACTAACATTTTAAAATTATTTGATCTTGTCAACTTTCACATCAGTATATTCATGTCTAAATTTTTCAATAAATTACTTCCCTAAGTGTTCGATAATTTCTTGTCCCGATCAGTAAATTCACAACTATAGTACAAGACTTTCCTCCAGTAATGCTTATTCTGTACCCAGAGTAAGAACAAACTACGGAAAATTTAATACCAGATTTTTAGGAGGAAAAATATGGAACTCACTTGAATCTGAGTTAAAATTGCTGACAATTGGTGCATTCAAAGCCAAATTGAAATCAAATTTTATATCGACATACTAAAACTTCACTTCACTCTCGTTTCCTTTGTTATAATAACTATACATACAAATTTGTGTGTATGAGTGTGCTTTGTCATGTAAATCTTTATAAAATGTGTTTTTTCTTGTTTTTGTTTTTTTGTTTTTGTTGTATTTTTTAGTACTTTTTTTTCCCTTCCGTTCAAGTACCGAAATAATCTGTCAGTATAATTACTCTGAAATGTTTCTGGTTACCTGGCTCGATTAGCCCAACAAGGTTATTCCAGGTAAGCAGCACCAAATATTTCACATTTCCACCACATTTCCACCACATTTTTAAATATTACAGGATAATTTAAAAAGAAATAGGGAATAGGTATATTTAGGTCAAGTATTTGTAAAAAGTAAGTTAAGTAAAAAAAACTTTAGATGACAGTGGAGGAAATGTCTAGTGTCTAAATAAAGTGTAGGTTTTCTAGTTAGACACTAGTCTTGTTTTGTGACAATTTTAGGTAGGCATGAAAACAAACAAAAAATCACACAAACAAAAACATAAGCCCTATTTACACGGCACAAACTAACCCAGGTTCGACCCGGGTTAAAACTAACCCGGGTTCGACCCGACTTTGTTCACACTGAAAAATACCAAAGACACGTGTAAACACAAACATGGGGCGAACCCAGGTTAGTTTTACACACGCATGCCCAGATTCCCTAACAACGCACAAGTGCGCACGGGCAAAATCAAAACTAACCCGGGTTCGACCCAGGTTGGTGTTTACACGACATTTTTCTAAACTAACCCGGGTCGAACCCGGGTCGAACCCACCTCTGGAGTAGGGTTAGGTTTAACCCGGGTCGAACCCGGGTTAACAGTGTTTACACAACAAAAACTAACCCGGGTTAGTTTTAACCCGGGTCGAACCCGGGTTAGTTTGTGCCGTGTAAATAGGGCTATATACGTGTAAGGACAGTAGACTAAAAAAAGGCGACTGGGTTTGGACAATTCTTTTATTTCAATAAAAGATATTTCTTGATTTGTTTTGGAAAAAGAAATGTCTGAGAATCTTTCATTTGTTTTGGTATCTGTTTCCAGAGATCAGCAGCCAGAGCTGATGTAGCTGATGTAATTTTCCTACCTTGTTTAAGTTACTTCTCAAAGAAGAGACATTTGTATTCCTCACGTTGCATTAATTACAGTCTTCCCTTAAGATCGCTTTGTAAGCTGAGGGAAAGTAATACTTCAAGTGAACAGTAATTACAACAGTCACAACAGTGTTTTGTTACCGATTTGGAGTAACTTTTCAAAAAACTGTCGTTACTTGCTGGTAGCTGTTTTCTTTTTGGGGGGGATGGACGTTTCTTTCAGGATTTAATGGGAGGGTAAAAAATTAACATTACTTTTGAGGGGTCGTTCCTTTCAGAATTCTAGGGTCTTCTGATTTCAAATCATGCAATTGGCAATTCAGGTGTTGAGTTTGATCAGAGTGCGCTTAATATTCCTCACAAAATACTCCTGCTCCTTCTTTTCATCTAAATCTCCAATTCAACTGATATCATGAGATTGCTCACTGTCACTTTTATTTTGTAACTATCAACAATAGACCATTTTCGCATTGCAGATGTTGCTAACTTTAATGACAGCGGATTCAGATTTTGCAGTGTTAGCCTCGTTTGTTGTTGCTGACGCAGCGAAGGAGCCTGAAGCGACTGAGCGAAGTCAGCAGATATAATCGGCAAGGGAATCAAGCCTCAAACATTTCTACCACAATGCATTGCTCTGTACCCACAAATTCAACCACAATGCCTTGCGCGCCGTGTTTCCTGCCATGTGCTTTTCTCCTGGAATCGAAGGTGAGTTCAGCTTTTGCGTGATAAATGTTTGTTTTGTAAACAAAAATTTAACTTTTAAGGCATCGACGCATACTATAGTCCTTCAAAAGGCTCTGACAAAGCTTTTGCTTAGTTTTTCTTGAATGTTTCACAAAAGAAAATCTTATTTCGTGATTTGAATGTTCGAGTAAACAACCAAGACATCACAAAATGGCGGCTTATGCACGTTTGTTGGATTTCTGACCAAATTTCTTCCTTTTCAGTACACAAACTGCTACTTATTTCTGACCAAATTTCTTCCTTTTCAGAACACAAACTGCTGCTTATAGCGAGGTAAGAACTTTTGATAATTTGTGAAGTTTTCTAATGATTAATATATTTAATAGTGACCGCCGCGAATGCATAAGCTTATTTCCTCCGACAAGAACAAGGTCCAACAACGCAAGGGAATTATCGCAACGAAATTTTCATTTCTTTGGTGTCGGAATAATGCTTTGTTCATTATCATTATGACGGCGCATACTGCATACTGCAACGCCGTGAAAAGTTTGAACATGACATTTGTTCATCTCGAATTGATCGAGCACATTGGGGTAATCACACTGAATGCGAATGCTCATATTCTTTATTTTACTAGAGTGATAGCCTGCTAACCGGCGTCCCTCGCCTCCATGTGAACACACTTTATGGCCAGGATTTTGCATATCCTGGTGCAGGAAAACAGAATAAAACATTACAGGAAATTCATATATTTTGGTTTTGATTTCAGATTTTACAGCATTTGGATGGCATATTTTATGCCTCGTTTGGTCGTGTTTGAACACGCCTCGTTCATATCTATGTCTTGAAAGTGTTAAATGTATTGAAGTACAATACTTCTTTTTTCAGAAAGAAGGAAGTAAAAGAAGTTGAAAGACACCTTTAAGGAAGGTGAGTTCAAAAATGGGAAATAGCTTGGAACAGTACAGAGCAACTATAGGGACACATTTTATATTCTTATCTTCCAGACATTACCAGTTGTGTATGACAGGAAGATTTTGGAGTACAATCCTGTTGTTATTTTATATGGAAGCAATCTATTTACCAACTTTAAAGGTTGTTGTTCAGAATTATAACATGATGAGATTCAATCGTCTTTGGTTGACCCAAATGTATCTCTATAAGTTCTATATACCTGAATTGATTCAGCTAGCAAATGATATAGAACTCAATCCTGGACCAGAAATATCTACTGACAGTGTAAATTCGGAAAACCCAAATAAAAAGAACTATTTTTTTATTGAACCTTGGAATACTGAATGTCAGGCATTTTGGTGTTCTGCTCTGAATTTGCCACTGATTGTTAAACACAAAAATTGTTCAGAAATGGTCAAACCCTTAGAAAAGCCTTCCAAACTGTATCGAATAGTCGGTGATGGCAATTGCTTATTCCGTGCCCTTTCTTATGCAATAACTGGGAGACAAAATTATCACAGCTTAGTCAGAGAAAAGATAGTTCAACATATGAGACATAATGAGCATGCATTACTTGCTCACATGAATGGCAGTGTGAATGAATATTTGGCCCGCACAGGAATGACAAATCAACATGTTTGGGGAACAGATGTTGAAATAATTGCAGCCTCTTCTTTGCTAGAAACTGACATTTATGTATACACCAAAGTTGGTTTTCTATATAAATGGCAAAGGTTTTCGAGTTCTATCTTATCAGGATATCCTGCCAAAAATATAGGTGGTCTCTATTTGCAAAATACTAGTGGTGTACATTTTGACATTGTGCTAGATGTTGCTTCTTCTCTGACTCCTCATTCTAATCATGCTTGCAAAAGAAAACGTAATAATGAACAAAGCCATGATTGTAAGACAAAGTCTGTATCCATTAGTCAACCTTCCAAACTTGCAAAGGCTAATCATGCAGCAGATACTTCAAAGCATGTGTCTTTCACATTGAGCAACACGGAGGACTTGGCCCACATTAGCACTGACAGTGATTCAAAACTGACCTCAAACAACACAATGACTACCCAGAACACAGATAGTGACAATCAGATACATGTCAAAAGTGTAAAAAAGAAGGCACACACTTCAGGTATGACAAATACTGGCAATAAAGACAAACAGACAATTGATGTCAGTGCACAAAAACATCTGTCTAACTTCCATAAGTCTATCCAGTATAATATGTATCAGTGCAAAATCTGTTTTGAGGCATGGCCTTTAAAAGGAAAAGTAAAGTCAAAAACTACTTACATTTGTCAGAGGTGTTCAAGTGACAAAAAAGTTCCTAAAAAGTTTTCAGCTGGCAATCAAATGATTCCATCATGTATACCAAATGAGTTACAGGATTTAACACAAATCGAAGAGATGTTAATTGCTAGAGCTCTCCCTATTATGAATGTTTATGTAAAGCCTGGAGGACAACGAGGTTTTTCAGGACACTGCATAAATCTACCACAACAGGTCTCTGAGCTAGCCCAATCACTACCAAGATATCCCAAGTATGTCTCCCTCTTACTAGTAACTATGAATGGAAAAGATAATGCCTTTAAAGATGTTATTGTCAGGAGAAGCAAAGTTCAGCGAGCACTTATTTGGTTAATTCAAAATAATCCACACTATACAAATGTGACACTTAATTTAGATTCCTTACAATCTTTGCCCGAGAATGGTGTACCAGATGATCTGCAAACTGTAGAGACCAATGAAACCGAGTTCCAGAATATTGAAACAAACAAAAATACCAGTGATGATTCTGATGAAGATCAGCTCATAAATAGTCAAACAAAAACTAGTAGTTTTCTGCCACGCAATGAGAATGAGAAACTTGAAAAGGATGCAATTTTGTCTGAAATTGGAACAGGAAAAATCAATTGGCCCACAATAGAGGATAAACCATTAAATGAATATACTATTTCAGGCCTTGCTACTTTAGCCTTTCCTACATTGTTTCCAGATGGTAAAGGAGACCCAACAAATCCATGTTTACATAGGGATGTCCCTTTCAATGAAAGAATTAAACACTTGTTAAAGTTTGCAGAAACAATAAATGGAAAATTTTACTTCAGGTTTGCTTCACACCCTAGATTTTCATATTGGGCTCTGAACATGATTCAAAGAAAACGAACAATGCAACAAACAGCTGTTTTCTTTAAACAAAACCCTGGGGAAGCACATTTGACATTAGAGCAGCTCAGAAACATGGCCAACGAAAAGAAATCACAGTTGTTTATGGCAAAGGTATCAAGATATGTAGCAAACATTACTGGAAGCTCGGCATACTGGTACAAATTACAACAAGATCTAAAATCAATCATAGAATATAAAGGGCCACCAACAATATTCTTCACCTTGTCTTCAGCAGATATGCATTGGCCTGAATTACATCAACTCTTTAGCTCCAACGTAGATGATATTACCTCTGAAGAAAGGCGAATGAATGTTATAAACAACCCTCATTTAGTAGATTGGTTTTTTACAAAACGTGTGGAGCAATTTGTAAAACATTGGTTGTATAATTGCCTTGGAGCCGAGTGGCACTGGTACAGGTACGAGTATCAAGCTCGAGGAAGTATTCATTGCCATGGTATAGCAAAGCTTAAAAGTGATCCAGGTCTGTGTGATTTGACTGACAAAGCACTAAAAGGATTCTTGGCTGAAAAGGCATCTGCTGAAACATCCATTCCTGATATTTGCATGATTACTGATGGCAAAAAAGCTTCGCAACAAATTTGCCAATATGTAGATACCTTGATGTCAACTTACAATCCATGCCCCCCTGATAGTGAGACATGGATAAAACCAAAGATCCATCCATGTAAACAAAGGCATGAATGTGTTACTGACATAGATGACGATTATACAAATCTGTTGAATACTGTCCAACGCCATACACATTGTAATACAAGGTATTGTCTAAGATACAAACAAGGTCTTAAGGAAATGCAATGCCGCTTTAATTATCCATTTGATCTATGCCTACAGACAAAATTAGTTTTTGAACCTGTTAATAGGAGTGATGGAAAGTTGCCTCAATTCAAAGCCAAAATAATTACAAAAAGAAATGATACTAGGCTAAAC
Organism: Zoanthus sociatus; assembly: GCA_025331085.2. Classification (NCBI taxonomy): domain Eukaryota; kingdom Metazoa; phylum Cnidaria; class Anthozoa; order Zoantharia; family Zoanthidae; genus Zoanthus; species Zoanthus sociatus. Next base: position 20,064 of record JAOBAY020065826.1, read on the forward strand.
AATCACCAACGAATTCAGCTGCAAGGATGGAGAGCAAATTGTGACATTCAAGTTGTGATTGATCAGTATGCTTGCATAGAATATCTTTCAAAATATGCTGCAAAAGGTGAACCTAAATCGCCAGTGCTTGCTGAAACGTTTGACATTGTATTGAAAAATACAGATAATAAGTCAGATGCACAAAAAACTATGAAAAAAATTGCAATGAGAACACTTGGACAAAGAGATTTCAGTGCACAAGAAACTGCGCACTTACTGTTATCCCTGAAATTATATAGCACAACCTTTAATGTCCGTCCTGTCAGTCTGTATGGCTCTCGTAGAATAAACCCTAATCAACACAATGCATCAGCTCCTTGTACTAAGGATTCAGTACTTGATCTTTATGCAAAACGTCTGCGATATGTTAAAGATTTTCCAGATATAAAAAAGATGAGTCTTGTAGAATTTATTGAAAAATATACTTTAGTAAAAGGCAAACTAGTCAGCCAGTCTTCACTCATAGTACCTCGAGTATTTCCACACTATTCTCCAAATCCCAAAGGTAAATTTTACAGTTTATTTTGCAAATATCAATTATTAAAATATAAACCATGGACAAATAACCCAAATAATGCTTGGAACAGTGAAGAACCTTCTGATCAGACTTACATAAATGCATGGCATGAATATTTGAGTTCACCAGAAGCTGTATTGCATGTTCCAAATTGGGAAGAAAAGTTGCATGATGCAATGCAGAATGCTGAGATAGATAATACAGACGATGTCGCAGTTGTAGAAGATGAAACATCTCAAGAAGAGTGGATGATACTTGCGTCATTCCACACTAATGCTCTAACCAATGCTTCATCTTCAATTGTTAATTCCCATGATTGGCATTGTGATGCTGTTAAATACACAGACCAGCAAATTGGGGAAATGCCAAGTTGGATCACAGCAAAAAAAGAAAACTTTCTTCCAAGGAAACAAACATTTTCAATCAATACAGAATCATTCAGTGATGCACAGAGACTAGCTTATGAAATTGTTACAACTCACACAATGCAAGAGAAACCACTACATTTGATTATTAATGGGGAGGCTGGAACTGGTAAAAGCTATTTAATATATGCACTATGCACCCACCTCAAAGATAAATGCAAAGTAACTGCAACAACAGGAAAAGCTGCTTATGCTATAAATGGAATAACCATCCATTCTTTTCTACGATTGCCTGTCACCCACATGTTAGAAAAAGACTTATCAGGTCAAGCATTGATAACAATACAGGAAAGACTGACACAAGTAGATTATATAATTATAGATGAATATTCTATGCTTGGTCAAGCATCTCTAGGGTGGATTGATAGACGATGCAGACAGGCAACTGGTCTGCATGAAGTACTGTTTGGTGGAAAGTCTGTTATTTTCTTTGGAGATCCTGCTCAATTACCTCCAGTGGGAGATAAGCCTTTATACCATTCTAAACCAGCAAGCGAAATTGCAGAACAGGGCTATTGTGCCTATCAAATGTTTGATAAAGTTGTAATTCTGAAACTAAATCAAAGAGTGCTTGGGTCAGAACTTGATCAAGTATTATTCAAACAATTGTTGACAAGGTTAAGGAATGGTGAGACTACAGAACATGATTGGAAACAGTTGTTAGCAAGACAACCTTCACAAGTTGAAAATATT
>JAOBAY020065827.1:0-12322 GCA_025331085.2 Zoanthus sociatus
AAAGTTTGCTTTAAAACCAAAATCGAAGCATGATTTTCTTGTTTAAGAAAGATTGAATTTTTTAACTTTGTACCATATTCTACGGGCGGTTTAGGCCCTTTTAGGAGCTAAAGGGTTAAAATACTAGATTAAAAATTCAGTTTTTATATAACGTATTACACCTGGGCATTAAAAGTAGATTAGTTAGTACAATACCCTGACAAAATAATGTATTATAAAAATATTAACACTCGATATTATTTAAACATTAATTTTACCTTATAGAACCTACAGTATTGTGTATTTTTAAACAATAACAAAATTAAGAATTTAGGTATTCACAAATTACAAAATTTTGATGTCTTTCTGCACCTTAGGATAATCAGGTATACTAAAAATTGTAGTTCTTTTTAGAATTTCATTGTGCAACAGAATGTGTATTGCATACAACTTCATTTTGATTTTACATTAAAAAATTTGTAAACTCCAGGGTAAACCAAAGCTGAGATGATATAATTTATATCAGTTCTAAATCTAAAGGGTATTGATAACCCATGAGAAGCAAAAATGAAGGTTACCACATAAAGATATTGTTATTAAAAATATAAGGCTGAAAATATGTATTTTAAGTTATTAAAGACAAACGTTTTCGGTACACTTGACCCACTTCATGCAGGTAATCTGTTTTTAATAACTTTAAATATATACTTTTAGCCTTATATTTTTAATAATCTTTATAGAGATTTTTATAGAGAACTCAATTTTAAATATATTCTTAGGGTCAGTATACTGTAAACAGAGACTTTCAGACGATAAATTGGCATTAAAATTAACACTGACTTATACTTGGCAACATTTTTGAAATTAAATATTCCACATTTCGTGGCTTGTTTGACATTGTGTTTCGTCTCGGCCAAGAGACTCATCAGATACTTTTCAAATTCCAGCAAACTCGTTGAGCATTGTGCTCAAAGTTCAGTTAAGACATCAAAACGAAATTGTAGGAAATTTAAGACCTTTTTAAGGCCTTAAATCTGTAAAAAACAAAATAAAGACATTTAATGACTTTTAGTTAACTCACAGGAGCCCTTTTTACCGGCTTCCCATACATCTACCGTAAGTACATTACTGTAGTTAAGTGCATGTTAAACAACTAAATTTCAAAACAATTTTCTACCTGTAAGCGTCTAGGCCTGCATATTGTCCCTCTGGTGATACGTCAGGATTCTGTTCTTGAAGAAAATCCTGCAGAACCAATCGTGCTACAGACTTTTGCACTATTTTGCAGTAAGGTGTGTGAAATGCGAGATAATCTATATCATTAAGGCAAAATCTTTCATTACTATCCTGTGGACATGTCTTCAGTTCTGCCTTTTCTTTGTATTGTTGGTAACATTTGTCCAGTGCTGAGAAATAACATTTGACTGACAACCTCCCATCAACTACAGGATACTCCGATTCCATATTAGGTTTGTAGAAATCGTAGGCATGCTCCATGTGCACTCCCCTTAACCCTATGCCAAGAGATTAAAACTGTTAAATAAATGCCGATTTGAAAAACTAAATAAAAAAATAAATCCCATTAATATGATCTGAATGTGTTAACAATGTGGAAGTTTTACAATTTGGTATAAGTTAGAACAAAAGTGCTCACCGAGTTAAGTGCTCAGAAAAATTCTCAATTTAGTGATGGGAATGGAACCCGCAACCTTCTCATTACCAGTCAAACGCTCTACCCACTGAGTTACAAAGACTCACATGGGGAGTTAAGTTACTGGTTAAGTTCTTGTCTATTCCCACTGAGCTACAGAGACTCACATGGGGAGCCAAGTCACTGGTTAAGTTCTTGTCTATTCCCACTGAGCTACAAAGATTCACATGGGGAGCCGCGTCACTGGTTAAGTTCTTGTCTATTCCCACTGAGCTACAGACTCACATGGGGAGCCAAGTCACTGGTTAAGTTCTTGTCTATCCCCACTGAGCTACAAAGATTCACATGGGGAGCCGTGTCACTGGTTAAGTTCTTGTCTATTCCCGCTGAACACACGTCTCGCATCTGCTCGCTCGATATGTCCAATAGTCATATTTTGCTATGATTCTATTCCTCAAATGATTCTATAAGGAAGTTTGCAATTGCAACTTGGTTATCAAGTTGGTATAAAAAGGTTTGCAATATTTACAAACGGTTTAGTACAATTAATGCGCAACAATTCGTTCTGAATGAGAATTGGTTTGACTGGGTTCTGATGTACGTGAATTTTTGCTTGATTCACAAGCTTGTTATTTGTTTAGAACTCATTTGCTAATCGGTGCAGTTTTTTTTTATCTTTTTTGTGATACACGCAGAAAGCAAGACTATCTATCCATTGTCCCATTTAGTTGGTTTTTAATGTAAACCAACTTGAATGGATCACGATTAGCTAGTTTATAACAGAGTATCAAAATCAAGCCATTTCTAGTTTAGAACAGGGTATCAAAATCAAGCCATTTCTAGATTAGAACAGGGTATCAAAATCAAGCCATTTCTAGTTTAGAACAGAGTATCAAAATCAAGCCATTTCTAGTACAAGCCATTTCTAGATTAGAACAGGGTATCAAAATCAAGCCATTTCTAGTTTACAACAGAGTATTAAAATCAAGCCATTTCTAGTTTAGAATAGGTTCAGGTTTGTGGTGGTCCAGCGGCGTGGCACACCCCAAACAAACTTCTGATAAGCACCCCCGAGTAGTTTGTACATGCACAAAATAAATTACTTGTTTAATTTCAGTCAACATCGGGTTTGCATCAATTTCTGGCGTTCTTATTGGTTGATATATTCTTGGTTATCAGCTTACATTTGGTATGATTTGTTTAGGAACCGTTGCCAAACTAAAACAATGGTAATCTAAAAATTATCAAAATGTAACGATCTTTAACAAAACAATTATTTTAATCATTTAAATATAATGCGATTGTAGCAAACTCAGTGCTTCATAGTTGCGTTTTGTTAGCTTCATATACAACATGCATGCTTCTGTAGAAAAACTGTTGTGATGTAAAAACTTCACACGGTGATCAGCCTTTTTTTCTGTTAGCAAGAATTAAATGCATCAAATACCGAGATGGCTCTTGTTGCTCTCTGTTGTAATCTATCCATGTCTTTGTAGTTTATTATAAACGAAATGTGTTTCCCTTCAAGAATATCGACAATGAGAATAGAGTGGACTGGGTGGAATAGACTATGCCCGTATGACCTGGCTTTGTCCCGCTTTATTCGCGCTTTAGATATTTTCTTCCAATATTTGTTTATATGTGTTTCTGCATGGTAACTTTTAGGTTAGAGATGCATTAAGATCCAGGAGAAACGCCAAGATTACTGTATCCAATGCTCATGACCTAAATTTTGCAGAGAATCGGAGTGATTGTGTCTCGCACCTCAATAGTCACTCACTGCGGACAGGTATGTTTATTATGAAGGCTGACTACTGCTTTTTATTCTTAAGGAATTTTAATTTATCTAAGGCCTCTTATATATGCCGACGGCATGTTTATTAAAGAACAGTAATTTAGCACTTGACATTTAAATTTGCATTATATATAGGATCACTTCCTTGTCCTTGCTTGAAATGTCATCCTTACTTTTTGTTTTGAACAATATAAAAGTGAAAACGAACGAAAATAAAACGCTACAGAAAAAATGTTTTTCCTTTCTACTGATCAATGAATTGCCGGAAACTGCTTTTCCTCTCTTACTTTTACTGAAAACTGAAATAATTAAAAAACAGTTTTTCTGCAAGTTTGGCATGCGTCACAAGAAACACAAAAAGCTATTCTATCATGATTATTGTAGAGAAATTAAAGTAATAGTTATGGAAGAGGTAAGAAAAGTTGGATCATAATGAGAGCTTCATCGGGATCTTTGACGTTTCCAACTTTGCAGCTAAAACTGTAGTGAATGTCATAAAGGATGTATTGCTTCAGTCGTTTTCAACATGAAAAAACATTGCTTGGTGTTCATCAGTAATGTAATTAGTTTGCTAGCTCTGAAGTCTATCATATTATGCAAATAACGTTGCATAGGTGCTTGAAGATCCAACAGTTAGCTTCTTTTGTTTTAAACAAATCTTTTTTTTCTGAATGGCGTCTTCTTCTAAAATATTAACCCTTAATAAAAAAGCACGCGAAACCTCGTTGAGAACTCAGTAATGCACATTGTTTAGTATGATTAGACTTAGGCAACAATATACCAAATATTTTGCATGTAAGAGCAGGTTACATTTTAAAATTTACTATATAAACAGTTTATATGTTTGAAAAATTTACCGAGTGACTGAGTGAGAGTTCTTAGGCGTCAGATATTCTTGCTTAGCCCCGTGAAAATCGTGCTTCTATTTCGCTGGATAGTCTTCTGTTGATGTCCTCAGGAATGTTGCGCGGTGGATGATTGTTGTCACTATCAACGTCTGGTTGCGTGTTGATTGGTTGGTTTATGGCTTGTACGACCCAGGACCCAGATTTGAGGTCGAGGGCGATTTCCAGGTAGTTTACGCACTTCATGTTAGCTTTGGTGGGGAGTCTCAAGCTGTTGTCGCTGACAGCTTTGCAAATGCGTTTCCAACCTCGTATCCAGGTTCTTTCATCAGGGGAAGAAAGTTGAAAGAACCTGGGTACGAGGTTGATGCGTTTCTTGAAACTTTCGATCCTCCTGGGTGTGATATTAGTGTCAAGGGCGGCCAGCCAATTATTTAGGTATAACCCGGTCTTACATGCTGCTGTGATCTGATGGTGTTTGGAACAGTAAGAAGGAGACCACCAATCAAGGAAGCTGATTTACTTCAGATAATCTAAGACTTAATTCATGCATTGTGGGTAGCAGCGAAATCGATTAGGGAATTTCTTAACAAATCCTCATTGATTGAAGGATAAAAATCAATTATATTGAAACAAATATAGATAAATGTAAAGGTTTGTTTGGTATTTTCGTAAACTAACCAATGACGTAGGGAGTGTTTTTTCATTGGTTTAGGCCGGTGGTTGCAACGATTTTGTGTAAATTTTATAACTGAAGTGTTCATTTGCTGTTTATATATCCTTTATTTACATTTGTATCTCCTTAATATTAACTTTTTTTAGTATCCGGACTATCGCTTATCCGGACTCTCGATTATCCGGACTCTCGATTATCCGGACTCTCGATTATCGGGACTCTCGATTATCGGGACTCTTCGATTATCCGGACTCTCGATTATCCGGACTCTCGATTATCCGGAATCTCGATTATCCGGACTTTCTATTATCCGGACTCTCGATTATCCAGACTCTCGATTATCGGAACTCTCGATTATCCGGATTCTCGATTATCGGGACTCTCGATTATCCGGACTATTTTTTGAGGTGCCTATGAGTCCGAATAATCGGAGTTTAACTGTATATGAGTTATCGAAGCTTTTCGTCATTCATTTCCAAGCTTAGGGTTACAATGAAAAGCTTCATTCAAAACACAGAATATTGTAATAAGGCTTGATATCGTTTCTTTTCACTTCAGCATGGACAAGCAAAGTAGGGAAGAAGAGCTCTGACTTTAGCTGTCGCTCCTCCAAAAGTTCCAAAGGAATTGAGCTAGGGTACCACATTACACAGTAGAATTGTAAATATGAAATACCAGGAGAGGATGAATTAAGAGAGTGAATCCTCCATACAGGTCTTATTCCTAGGGTTATCCATATCTGATGTTTACCAAGAGAGGATGAAGTAAGAGAGTAAATCCTCCATATAGGTCTTATTCCTAGGGTTATCCATATCTGATGATTACCAAGAGAGGATGAAGTAAGAGAGTGAATCCCCCGTATAGGTCTTATTGCTAGGGTTATCCATATCTGATGATTACCAAAAGAGGATGAAGTAAGAGAGTGAATCCTCCATAAAGATCTTATTCCTAGGGTTATCCATATCTGATGATTACCAAGAGAGGATGAATTAAGAGGGTGAATCCTCCATATAGGTCTTATTCGTAGGGTTATTCCTGGAGTTATCCGTATCTGATGTTATTCCTGGGGTTATCCATATCTGATGATTATTGATGTAATTAGAACCATTAGTAATAAGAGAAGCTTGCATTGGAGCTAAATTTTACTAATAGCAGAAAATCATACTTACAACAACACCAACTTTGCCAATGTGAAGATAAGCTCCTTCGTCTTTGCCTTGTTGAAATGGCATTATGCACAAATAATAAGAGCCCGTTTTAGAAAACCATTTCTAAAATCAGCAAAAAAAATACACTGATATCGTCAATAGCTTTCAAAGCAATTTGGTATTAGGCAGAGTCAACGTAACGTCATCAATCTAGACTTGTTTAATAAAAGGAAGGGGGAAAAAGTTTGGAAGGTAGTAGCCAAAAGGGAGAGGCAAGTAAGTTTGCATATAGTTAGGGTATGAGAAATGGTGCATACGGGAAGAAGTGAACAAGGTTGTCTTGACAAGGGATACAAAGGGAATGAGGAATGGTATATATAGGAAGAGGCGAAGTAAAGGCCAAAGCTTCCAACAGAAAAAATCAAACAGCATGTATGTTCTAAGTAACATTAGACATACCGCGTATGTCTTTGTGCTAATCCAACCATTGGACACAGATTGTCGCAGTGCCTGAAATTATAAGAATTTTGATTTAATTACCAACTTTATTGATTAAGTTTCGGTCAAGAAAATTTGACTAGTACTAGATGCAGGGAGATAAATTTCTAACACCTTGATCAAGACGAAAACCCGTTTACATGAAAACAAGTTAACAATATCGGAATGTTCTTTTCTTTAGAACAAACATGCAAATTTTTATACAAAAAAATGCAAGATTTTAGTACTCAGTATATATTAAAAAAATGTAGCAATCGGAACTCGTAATTTAAGTTGTTTCATTTTTTCCCTTCGTTTTTCTTTTCTCTTCACTTTCTTCTCTTCGTTTGGTTTTCTTTTCACCCCATGTATTTCCTGGCATCCAGGAAATAGTGGATCGTGGAACCGGAATCCAAAACATGTTTGCTTGTGGAATGCGGAATCATTCACTTTGGGATACGGAATCCAGCTCTAGGAGTTCAGAATTCAACTAGGTGGAATCTTGAATCCAGGCCACAGAATCGATTCCGATTTCCATAACTGTCACTGATTACTATTAGGTGGGACGGTTCTTTCCTTTCTCTCCTTCGCTTGTCTTACCCCTTCCGGCTTCTCGCTTTGTTTTTCTTTCCTTTCATTATGTTTCCTTTTGTTTTTGTTTTTTTCTTTTCCTTTGTCTTATCTTCTTTCTTTTTCCTACCCTTTTCTCCCCTTTTCACTCTTTTTTTATTTTTCTTAACCTTTTTTCTTTCCTTTTCTTTCCTTCCCTTTTTTCTTCTCTTTTCATTGTTCTCTTTTTACTTTTCTTTCTTTATTCTCTTTTCTTTCTTTGTTACCTTTTCCCATTTTTTTCCTTCTCTTTCCTTTTCTGTTTTTTCTTTCTCTTCTCTTTCTTTTTCCTTTTTCCCTTTTTTCCTTTTTGTACGTCGAGTAGACGCATTATTCTTTTGTATATTTCTTTTGTATTTCGTCTGGATATAGGTCTCTAATACAAAGGCGGGCTAAAGACACATCAGTCTAGACGAAGGTTTTTTCGAAATGCATCTTTAGCGACTAAAGTAATGTGTTTTGTGCCCGTTCTTTATAACTAGGAGAGACGTATAGCCAGACAAGCTACAAGTTTGCCCATGTTCATCCAAACTGGATAATGCGTCCTCTAGTGAGGCAGTATCTAGCAGAAGAAAGGAGGTGGGGGTGGGGGTAGGGAGTGGTCGAGGCTAGAGGAACAGTTGTTCCCGTCAGGAGAATTAAACAAGGTGCATGTTTATACCATAATAAGTTATGACGATGTAAAACGAAAAGCATCAATCTGGTTTGTTTTCTTAAAGGTGTTAAAGGTAGTCTGTTGTGTAGGGGTGAAAAAAAATGTCTTTCTAAAAACCCTGTCTGTATACGGGAGACCCCTTTAATGGTGTAAGGAGTTTGCCCCCACAGACAAAACATATTCGGTAAGGCCCTGCCTCTAGTGTAAGAACAGTCATTTTGTTATTACCTCGGTGCAATTCCCGCTGGCAGCATCACAAGTGGTTACCGTGGAAACGTTCTGATGGCGGTTAGACCAATTGATAGATACCAGCGACTTGGTGGCCCAAACTACGTCATTATAGTAGAATTCGCTGGAAGAAAAGAAAACACTAAAACCGGAAAACATGAACTCTGCGCATTGTGTGTACTGTAAGTTTTGAGTTTTCATTGTAACAATCTCTCGCCATCAACTAATGTACATATTTTCCTTAAGATTTCTTTGGTTTTATATTTTTAAATTAGTAATGAGATCTTAACTTTCTGAAAAGTTTCTATTTTTTTAGCATTCTTTTCCTTGTTATAGTGGATTATACAATTTTCTTCTTAGTAGTCTTAACGTCGGCTTGTCATCATTGAGAATTTTCAAAAATCGACAAAGATAAAAGTTTGAAATCCAGAACTTTCTAGTGCTAATAAAGAATTTAAGGAGTGAGGACAGGAGAAGCCAACGACAACGGCTCGGAAAAATCACTCCGTTAGCACTCTACTTTATTCAGTGCGGGTCATTAGGGTTTTGTTTCCTCCGCTTTGACTTTTATGAGGAGAAAACAATAGAATGTTTTTTTCATGAAGCTAAACAAATCGTGAGAACATTTTTGTTATTATGTCCTTGTAACCCCGAGAATTCCAAAAAAGTTCTTGTTAGTTGGTCGTGACTAAAAGCACACACGAATGATCACGAATGAATACGAGTTGAACCCAAACCCTAACCCTAACCCAAACCCTAACCATAACCAAATATAAATATAAATATATAATGACAACTCCCCTAAAGGGGCTTTTCAGTGTCATGATAAAATCCCCTTCTCTCCCAGTTAAGAATCCCAATTGGTAGGAGGCAAACCAGTTGGCTATTTACAAGGGTGGTGAATCTGTCCCTGGGATAGCCGAGGACATATTCATTCAGAAGTCTGAGTCGGAGATTCGAACCCGGGTCTTCCGCATTCACATCCCCAACTCTGACCACTGCGCCACGCTGCCTCCTTCAATGGTTTGAAGGAATAATTCTAACTTCTGTCTTCTTTTTCAAGCCAATAATACTCAGAAAGAATTCTGAACCGATAACGGGATTTGAACCCACGACCTTCCGAACACTGGGCAGAAGCTCTATAGCTCTATCCACTGACCTACACAACGACTCTTAGGAGAGCGAGGTCATTTGTTATGTTTTTGTTTATTCTTGTTTAAATAACTATGATGTATAAGAGAACTAATAAGCTCACACGTTTGTTTGCACATTTTTTGTTGTAAAGATTAAAACCTTTGCTTTATAAGTCGTTAGGGTATTTATCAAAAACTCTGTAGCTACCAAGGGGTTAGTGATACAATGAAAGCACACAAGACTTAACAAAATCAACTGGTACATATATCTCAGATTAATTGTCTGACAACTTGCATGAAACTTTGGAAAGTAACTTTATACTGTATTTCAGACTAAACTACTGTAACATAAAATTTGAACACAGAGTGAAGTGTGATTTTATATACAAGTTTCTTAATAATTCACACAATAATAACTTTGTTATATAACTTAGCCAGATTTCACTAGAGCTAGCATTTGCAGGGCTTGAAATTAATATTTTGCTCTGGAACCAGCTGGCAGCTAAATGAAAAAATTTGAGTTCGCAAGATTATAAATTTTGGTTACAAGCTCAATTAATATGACTTACATATTAAGAAGATTATAATTTTATGAAAACAAACTCTTTACTAAAAATAACAAAACAGAAACAGCATGGCAAAGCCCCTAAGTTCCATTGAAATGTGATGTCCACTTCATTTTCCACTATCAATATCTGGAACCAAACTAGTGGCAAAAACATCCTTCTGTAGAAAACCAATGTTTTCAGCATGCAAAACAGTTGATGGATATATTTTTCAATTAACCAGCAATCAGTTCTGAATGATACAGTCTATAATTATAATAAAAATTAAAATTCAAAAGTTGTCCTGGCACTAATCATCTTGCATTATTGGACAAAATGTGATTCACCTGCTGGCAACCAGTTCTAAAAATCTAGTCAGCAGCACTCAGTTTTTGGGCGTTGCAATTTCAAGTCCTGATTTGTCTGATTTTCAATGACTATTCATGCCTGAGAAAATAATGTAATGCAGATTCTTAATTATGAACCATATGTGTACAACTCAACACAAATAAGTAACGAGTTGTAATAATTCATACCTGTTTTACACCTTCATCCCATCCTAGAAAATGAAAACATAAATAAAACATTAAAAGCTAAACACTAACGGTTGCTAACTAGCCACAGTCTAGTAGAAATTAAATTTATTTAGTAAGTTGAAAAGTTTAAGTCTTTAAGGAAACAATTAAAATGAATTTCCTATCTGGTAATTTCTTTTGTAAGATTGATTTAATTTGATTAAATTTGAGCAAGCTGAATGCTTTAAAGAGATACTGTATATACTACATAGATTGTTTGAAAACAAATTGAAATTACCTTGTCTATTGTAGTTTCACTTGTTGAGTGGTTTATGATGGTTGTTTAACTCACAATTACCTCTTATCAACTATGTGTGAGGTCGGTATCTTACACGTGGATTGAGCAAACAAGGTTAGTGTTATGTTATGTTTCAGTCATTGGTGGTATCCCTGTGTACGGCCTGGCCACAAGGCCAAGTTAGTCGCCATCTTGTTTTGTAAGTAAAACCCATGTTTTCCTTTGGAGATTAAAAGCAGGAAAGAAACCAGGATTTGTGTAGTTTTCATTCATTTATTTAAACCCAACAACTTGGGACGAGGATCATCAAGGCTACTCCTCAGATGACTTCCAAATTATTTGGCTCTATTGAGCTGTTCAACGAAAGGTCAGAATCATTTGCTTCATACGGTGAGCAGCTCGAAATGTATTTCAAAATCAACGATATCAAAGACGACAAGAAAAAGCCTGCTTTGCTAACTCTTATCGGCTTGCAAACCTACAGTTTACTTCGTGGGCTCACAGCTCCTGCCAAACCGAAAGAAAAAACCTTCAATGAGTTAATCAGCCTCCTTCAAAGTCATTTATCTCCAAAACCCCTCGAAATTGCCGAGAGATACCGTTTCTACCAACGTACACAGCAGGAAAATGAAAGTACTTCAGAGTTTATGGCTTCTTTGAAACAGATGACTGAACACTGCAATTTTGAGATGTTTTTACCTCAAGCCCTATGTGCTCGTTTTGTTTGTGGGTTGTCCAACCCTCACATTCAAAAAAAGCTCCTGTGTGAGCTTGACCTCACACTAGAAAAAGCATTTAACTATCACTTACAAGCTGTTTGAACATCATTTTGACAAAAAATGTTCCTTCATGCACCTTCAGTCACTTTGTGACTGAGCGAAGATTTTTTAGATTTGATGCTTTTTTAAAAATCAAAACAAACATAGAAGTTTGGGAGGTCTATAACTGGGTCTGTACCAAGGTTCATACAGTACCCACATTATGGTCCTCCAGTTGACCAATTAGAGCACATGAATTTACTCGGCCATACAATAATTCAATCAATCAATTATTTATTGTTATTCATAATTATGAGTATTCACATTCCAGGAATATTTAGTTTTTTATGAATATTAAAAAAATTGTAACTTCATGAATATTAATAAAATAGCCAATGCTTTACTAATTCTGTCCTGAGGAGAGCTCTGCAACAAGTTGTAAATCTTGTGAATTGTAATGTACGCTTCATTGTATCTGAATCTACACTTATAACCAATGGTTACCACCTTTTACTGGCATCTATAGCACCTCATACTATTTTCGTCATGTGTTGGACACCTTAGGTGGACGTGGTTGGTGCAGTTGGTAAGATCTCTGCTTCCAACCATAAGGTCTCCAGTTCGATCCTGGCAGTTTGCCGAGATTAGAATATTTGTGTGAGCCTCTTTTCTGCCTAGGCCAACACAGCTTTCTATCCCTCATGGGGTAGGTAAATGAGTCCCACTGTTTGCTGGGGGCTAACCTGTGAAGGATTAGTGTCCCACCCAGGGGGAGTCAAAGAATCTCATCCACTTAACACTACTGAAACCAGAGATACTAAGCCATGAGCGACCTAGCTCATACAGGGATTAGCTATTTAAACACCTTAATGCAATTCAGTTTTCTGCTCAGGGTTCTATTTCCATTCTTTGTAAAATATTTCAACTGATCATCCTTGTCAGTTGTGATGTTGGTAAAAACACTTGTAGCATCGAACTAATCTGTAATGGAGTCGTGTCATGTCCATGGG